>PNEQ01065003.1:0-45021 GCA_003012365.1 Medauroidea extradentata
CGCTGTCAGGCTACGGTGGGCGTGGAGACACGTCTTGCCGGGTGTGCGGTGGTCGGCTCAGGTCCCGCGCTTGCCTTGTGTGGCGCGGGCCCCGGTTCAGGGTGGTTGGACACTTCTGTCGCCCCAACGGTCCCCGAAAGGGGCATAACACCCCCCCTATTGGAGGCGTGGGGTTAGTTTCTACTCCATCATTCACCCCTATGTGCAACCTCCATGCCCCACCAACACTCCAAAGATAGACACCGGAGCAGGTTGCCCCGAGCGGCCCGACAGGCGAGGCGCCTCCAACGGGAGACACGAGAGATCGCTCGCAGCAGGAGCCCTGTCTCTTCACCTGACCCGAACCATAGTCCCTCCAAAACCGCGGAGGCACCAGAGACAACAGTGAGAAACCCCTTTACTGCCGCCAGGCAGCAGGAACGTGACGCAGCAGCCCGGCAACGTAGAGAGCAGCGGGAGCAGGCAGAGACTCATAGGAGATGGGCCTTCCCCAATTTTGATCGGTGGGAAGAGTCTCACCAACGACCCCACCATCCCACCTCTACCCCACTCTTTGTTGAGACCCTCAGTAGGTGGCCAAGTGAACTCATTGAAATAGACCTAGCGGTCCACCTCATTGTCGTACCCCGGGCACTACCCACCGAGGCGGTGTCAACAATGGCTAGCAGGCAACAATGGTCAGCCAAGCAGGACGAGCGCAGGAAGGGTTCGACCGCACCAGGGGTGGCAGCTTAGGTAGGAACGTAATTGTTGAGACCCCGGTGCAACAAGGGAACAAGGAGATCGAGTTCTAGGAACTGCACTGCCAGTGACATAATACCAATTGTAACGTAAGGCTCTTGAAAACGACTACACAAAACTGAAAGGCATGCGAAATGACTTGTTACAATCATTAAATAAACGGTACCCACGAAATGAAATGGAAAAAAATCCCATCATGGCCTTAGCTACATTGTTAGACCCAAGGTAAGATATGTGACATGATTTGTAACATGATTTGTAATGTTAGTTGTGTTCAGAAAGTCTTTATCTTAGAAAGGTTTCGGCAATGATTTTTCTATGTAATTTAAATTTCTATATTGTACATAAGAAGTGACAAAATAAAAAAAATTAACAAACTATAACACTTCCTAGAAAGTAAAAACCTTTCAATTTGTAATTTTGGTGTGTTTACGTACAAAAATAAAGTGTTCACAGATGTGAATGCTAAACAAGAAATGACTGATGCACTAGTACTACTTGTGAAGGAAGTGAGCGACAAATACGCATAATGAAATGAAGGATGATGTCGATGATCCTCCATGTAAAAAAAGCAAGACTGGTATGTTGTAAAAGTAAAAATTTATCTACTCTGAATTAAGTTTTTAATTTCTGTCAAAAATATGTCATTACAAAATAATTGTTTGCCCTTTGTTTAGGAAATCTATAGGAAATGGTGCAATTGTTAATTAAAGAGATAGAAGGAAACACAAGCATCTCATTACAAACTTCGTCAGCACAAACACAAGCCAAAAGTGAAGTTACACAGTATTTGCAAGAACCAGTTGAGCCATTAGACAGTGACCCAATGTCTTACTGGCAGCAATCCACAAGACAAGCTCTTAAAACAGTTGCTCGGAAATATTTATCTGCTCCTGCATCAAGTGCGGAATCGGAGAGATTGTTTAGCGTGTGTGGACTGGCATGTGAAAACAGGCGGAACAACATTCTTCTGAGAAATTAAACATGCTTGTTTTCTTGAAAAGCAACATAAAAGAACTGGGTTTCAGTTTAACCAAGTAATCGTGTGTAAAATGTATGCTTTCTTTAATGTTTTATGTCATTGTAAGTTGTAAGAACTTTGTTTTGGTTGTTAGTAAGTGCAGCTACTTGGTCACCTTGCAAATGGGTGGTTTCTTAATGTTAGATAGGCTATTGGTAATTTAATACTGGTTCAGCATGCAGTCATCCCTATAACCTGTTCTTTTTTGTCATTGGAAGTTATGCTTGTTTGCCTGAAAAACAACATATTTTTATTAATTATCAAGTTTACTAAAATTTTATTTGTAATAGGTTTTGTCAAAACAATTTAATCCAAACATGAAAAATGGGTTAAAAATTTTTTTTGTATTCTTTTTTCTTTATCAGGTCAGAATATCGGAATCGGATCGGATTTCAGTTGATTTATCGGATATCGGAAATATCAGGTATTTTTTCATATTGGACCATCATCCCTAGCCGTATCGTCACCTGAGCTGAGCGGAAGCTTTTTGGGAGCGCCTCAGGCTACATCGCCGAGGATCTACGCGCTCTCCCGGAACATTTTTTTTATTTTCTAGGAGACTTTCTCATTTTATCGCCGTTCCTTCGCATTTGTGAAAATTCCAGGCCTCTAATTATAGCTGAATACTAATGAACATACAGTATTTTAAATAATCTTTCCAGCTCGCAATGTTAACTTTTTCCATTTTACTCTTTGAAAAATATTTAAAAAAAAATAAAAAAAAAATTTGGCGGGCATTGATAATACTGTTGTAGTTGCATTGATGTAGTAGCCAATGTCGTAGTTGCTGGGCTCGACTGTAAATTTATCAAAACCCAAAATCGTAATCCAAAGTCGTAATCCGAAATCATAACAATAATTAAAATCAAAAAAAGCAAGCTGTATGTGAAACTAATCACGGTTGAAAAATCAATGATTAGCTACGAAAACGTAGTCAGCTGTCACCTGTTTCGTAAAGGGGTGGGGAAAATAAAGGACGAAATTCTATTTTTAGAACAACGTGCACTTGTGTTTGGAGAGGGAAGCGAGGTGTCCAGGCAGAAGCATAACTCACGTGACAGTATTAGCGGGCCGGCTCGGAATGGTGAGGGGTGACGGCTAGAGGGTCGCATTCGGCTAACAAACACCTACTCACTTCACAAGGTCACGTACATAGCTCGCTGCAAGCCTGCTTCACACGACTCACCATACAGGTTTCTACTCATAAAATTCACATTTTTCATGGAATTTTTTAAAAATTTTTTGACGGCTACTTAAAAACACTTCGCTATAACCGTGTTTTCGCTATTTCCGTGTGTGCCGTTTGTTGGCACATTCTCGTTTGTTTGTTTTTATTTGTTTTGTCTAGTTCGTCTATTCGTAGTGGTAACTAGATAATTTTTTTTTATTTTGGCAAAGTTACTCCACCCCAGCACTGGTTATTTCTTTAATCTTCGGTAAACTTGTAATAATAGTAAACTGCTTATTATTTTATAAAGAAAATTTCAGGTTATTATTAATGTGCAGTTAAGGCAGTGTGGTATATTTATGAAACAGTTCTTGTGTAATACTTCTGACCAACTCTAATCATGATCTGATCATGTTTTGTTTTCAAGTAAATTAAAACAAATTTTTTTTATTGGTAAAATTTAAATTAAAATACCATGTTTTGAATATTAAAACACGTGTGTGTTTTAAAATATTTTGTTAAGGAAATATTGTTAGATACTATCGAAATACTATTTTGGTAACATCAAGTAGCTACGACTCTATGCCGGCCTATAACCTCTAGGCATTCTATTGTCTTGACCTTGTTGTCTCTTGCACATCATGGCGTGAACATCAACCATACACTTAGTGTTCTTTATCCATTTATAATGTCGTAATCCGACAAGTTTTCCGCCTACGGTGAGTTTATACTTTAAATTCTTTTTTTTTTTGCGCCCTAGTGTTACATTGTTTTTATGACGTTCTTTAAAATCATATTTTGTTTGCTTGTTTAATGTAGCGGTCCCCGCCACGCGGTTTCTACTCTTTGCTATGTAGAAGGAAGTCTATCCAAAATTTGAGAGATTTGGTTTGTCTACATCTTCCGATGTAGCAGTAATTTTGTTTCTACTCGTCCTTTTGCTGTACCGTCATCGGTAGCCATGGGCGAGATGGAGATGTAACATCTTTCGGCGGTGGCAAGAGTGTCCCCATGAAGGACAGCCAGGAAAGTCCAGCCAATATACAGTGAAACCCTCTTAAGAAGTTCCCGCTTAAGAAGTTTTCCCCCTTAATAAGTTTGAATTATTTTTACAATGCCTATGTATACAATAGTAATTTGACCCTTTTAAGAAGTTTTCCCAGCTAAGAAGTTTAAATTTTTCAGTCTCTTCAGAAACTTCTTAACAGGGTTTTGCTGTATTTATTTTCCTTCTCTTGTCGTAACTACTTGATGTGCACACAGCTCTAATTATTCTATTTGAGACTTTATTTATTATTCAATCACAACCTCTGCAAAATTAATTGAACAAGGAAAATTTAAAATTTGTTAAAATAGGTAATATTAAAATGTAAGTTAATTAATTAAATTTTGTGTTGGGGATCCCCTTGTTTAACTTAATTATGATATTATTAAGCCATACGTGCTTTTCTTGATTTGTTAATGTACCGTATTAGTTAATTTACATACACTAAATACTCATTGTGCAAAGAATTTATTGTTATCAAATCTACTGATCAAGATATTAAAAAAAATTTTTTTCTGAATTATTACAATTTTATTTACTAGACCTAACTCATTTCATAAAGTTTAATATACAGAGGCTCTCGTGCTCCAAATTTAAAATTAAATTAATTTTTTGTATGGTATATTAAATTAATTACTGTATCTTTAATGTGAAGTGTTGGGGAAAGGAGGCTCGGCCCTTTCTCTGATCTATAATAAGGAGCACCGATCAACAACTTGTGTCCACGTTAGTACTGTTTTCCCCTTTCTTTGCTTAGCTGACCTAGGAGCTGTCTTGATGGGTTTACCCTATTGGTTTACCCTTCCTGGACCTCCTGGGTTGGTTGGTAAAGTTTGGGGAAGTAACACCAGCCAGTACACGTGTTCGCTATGACGGGATTCTACTGTACGTACCGAATGGAGCAGAGGAACCAGGAGGTAGAGACGAAATTAAGTAGAAAACACTAACTATATATCAAAACGAGCCAATTAAATTTATAGATGTTTTTCTGGAGTAATTTGATATTTACAACAATTTTGAATACCATATTAAAACTTGTAAAATGTGTACACAAATTACTTTTATTTTGGGATTTGGTTCTTGATCCCCTAATAGAGTCAACTCTCAATTAAACAACCCCGGGAATAAAGACCCTCTCGAAGTAACGTGGAAAAAAAAAAGGTCTAAAACAATTTAATTTCAAGAAAATAGCAGAAAAAGGAGTTGCATTTATTATGTCCGCAAATGGTTGCAGTTATTTCTCGAAAACTGTACTGCCGCACATGGTGTGTGTGTTCTAAAAATATACGTTGCTGCCCCTTCCGTCCGCATGATGCAATTGCCAGACAGCTGGCCCTAACGCCCCTTACCGTTACCCGGCCGGTCGGCAACCCGCCCACTTCTTTCCCTCCACAGGCCAACCACTCCAATATCGCAGTTCGTTCACCCTTTTTTTATCATGTGCGCACCGTAAAGTTTTTGCCACTAATTTCTCACGCCCTTGGATGTGGTAGCCTGTCTTTCTGCATCTGATATTATGATTATACGTCGTGTTTATTTAAGCTGTATTACGTTTTCCGTTTTGTTAATTAAAATCTATTAAATATAATCACCATTATGTCATTTAATGATGAATACACAGTCATGTTTATAAATCATTATTAGTTTCGAAAATTGAAAGCAGGACAGTTCATAACTGACACTACCAAACGTCTGGTGCATGTCTCAGATTTGCGTGGCACAGAGCAGGCCAGTACGACGACACTTGACAACAGCGCGTCTGGTGTGTCACTAGTCCACACGTGCGCTCACGCCCACACACATGCGCACACGCATAATCGGCTCGACGGTAAATAAAAGATGTGGCACTGTTCTACGTAGGGGAAGAGAAAATGTTGAACAGCATTGTGTAGGCTTCTAAAGTTGTTCTGTGAATGTGTTATCCAAGTTTATTAACTCTGATCAACATATTGATGTTTGTAATTGTTTACTGTTGGTGAGCAAATTGAAACTCAGTATCAAATCCCTCTCCATGCACATTGCTGTAGCGTGTAAATAAATCGTGCTGAGAGTAGAAGCAGATTATATTCACATGGCCAGCCGAGCTAGAGAAGTGAAAGAGCTGCAAAACAAAGGGAGTATTGTTATCATCATGTCCCATCTGCTGAGCGAGAGCGTCAGGAACTGCCACTAGGTAGTGGTCAAAAGTGGCACAAGTGACACAGCATACACGTCATGTATGTTGTTTTTGAACTAACCTGTTTCCAGGTAGGTCCTTAGGCACACGTGTGTGTGGTCCCTCGCTGCCAAGACGAGGTCCCGGGTGCCAAACAACTTTATCAAAACGTATGTTGTCCCAACTAGAATTACTGTTGCCGGCCAAATTTGTGCCTGATGTGTCGAAGAAAAGTGTTAGATGTCAACCAATGTATGTGCCTATTGAAACAAATTAATACAGTAAACCCTCCATCTAATGACATCGCACGGTGCCAGTAAATTGTGTCGTTAGATCGCCGATGTCGTTAGTCTAGAGGTAACTAAATTTGACCCCCCACCCCAATCCGATTAAAAAAAATTAAGTGTGTTTTTTTTTTTCTAAACTTTATGTAGAACAATTACCGACTTTAAAAATTTTTCACTGAAATTATATTTTAGTACGATGAAAAGGTGTCTTCCAAATAAAACTGTACCCCACAATCCCTGACCGTGACGTGCGTAGCAGAACAGTGCACTCGGTCTGGTTGTGTAGGATAGAGGAGGGGAGTAGTCGACCCGCTGGCCCTGACTTGCCTCCGGGCAGCTCGTGCGCGAGTGATTCATCCTGCTTGTCTCGCGCGAAGCACATTCAGACCACAACAGAACAACTTGTACTATTTATGTGAATGTAAATGCCAACGATTTTTAAACCTTTCAGTGCAGCTATTAGGAATTTTTTTTAATGTGCAAGAACTGTTGCAGCAGCCTGTCGCCATTATAAGCATTTACGCGATACTAATAAAAGTGCATATAAAGAACAAACATTTAAAAAAATGTCTGTATTTTTTAAAAACTCGGAACGCCTATTATGAACGCGAATTTAGAGCCACCAAAAAGGGCAAAAAATGGACTTTTCAAGGCGCTGTCATACATACAATAACGACTGAATTACTCGACGCTAAAAATTGTAGACCTATTGGAAAAATCACGAAACTATGCACAACGCACCAGATTAATGCTCTGTACTGCGAATAGAGATGAAATGGCTCTCTGCGTGCTGCGCTCTTATTGCTCCACTGTCGAGCGAGCATAAAACAAAAACCTTATCAGCCCACAGACGTGCCGCACACGGCGACGGGACTGTTGTGTTTGCGTTGTAGGCCGTTTTCACTCTGCAGCGCTTTCATAGCTACATGACGAGTGATCAATACTCCAGCGGAAGTTGTTAAGGTCAAGCCTAGCTCACTGCGGCAAGAGAAAAAAGATGCGATCACGCTGGATTTTTTCTTTTACGGAATGCTGGTCCTTTTTTTTTTTTGCCGTGCTATAATGAGGGCGGAAAAAACAAATGTGTCTCTTCAACCCCCCATCCGCTAGGGCTATCACAAGATACGGAAACATGGGAGAGAGTCGCCGAGTGCGAGAGTAAAAACAAACACGTGGCTCTGCTTTCTGGCGAGACAAGATGCAAGTTGCAAGAGACTATCAGTCAGTCGACAGTTCATGCACGCGCACGCAAGCAGTCTGGCTTCTTTGGTGTGCAGGCGGGGGGGATGAATGTTTATTGGCTGGCGTGGACAGTCAGCGGTGTGTTTCTTACAGCACAGCACTCACAAATGTAATTGCGACACAGGCAATTTTCCTTACATTTTCGATTTTTTTTACCCCAATTTTTCACAATGGACGACTTGAAGTACACGCCCCGTGACGTCACTGCAGGGGATAAGTAATGTGGGAAACAAAACTTGTTTACAAACATGCTGATTTGTTAGTTAGTACTTGCAGAAAGAAAAAATGTTGCGCATTCATAGATTTGCACGCAAGGGTAAAAAATATTAGTTTCAATTTCATGGTAAAGATACGCAAATACATAAGAATAATGTTTACCTGAAAAAAAAAGGCAAATTCCAAATAAATAATCAATTTTCTTGACGTACATCTCATCCGGGACATGTGAAGCCAAACAGCTAAATGAAGGTTATATTCGGCTGCAGTATCCATGGAGATAGGAATTGTTTCCCACACCTGACTAAAGCTCCGCCTCTTTTCAAGTCGTCTATTCCCCAAAGAAGGTTGCAAATTACCATTGCTATGCCACATCGCGTATCGAACTGCATAGCTGAGATAAGGACACGTGGAGAAGTGTGAAAGGGAAGTTCAGGGAGGAGAGAGCAAAGAGAAGTGAGGAGGAGCATTAGGAGATAAGGCAGCGTTAGTCATCACGTCTCACATGTCGGCGTTGCGCGGGCGGCTTACGCACCTGGCGCCCGCTTCAACTATATTCAAGCCAAAGTTTCTAGCATCTTTAACAGTATTTTATTGTTTCACAGCTGCATATTACTAACTTATGATAACTGCATTATGTTAGTGTTTAATGTATGCATAATTATTTTTAATTAACGTTTTACTGCGTTCTATTTCACTTTGCATAGCTTTGATAAATTTTTCCACGGTTCCTATAAATGAGAAAGGTCATATATGCACATCAAGAGAATCATTTATTCAAAAAAAGTCTTTCAATTGAAAAATATTACTGTTTCAATAAACTTTGTTGCGGTATTTTTGCAAGTAACTTCCAAAACGGTCGTTACGGGCACAAGAATCTATATCATCGGTGACGGTTTTTTTTAATTTTGAGCCAAAGAAAGTTCATATATCCGTTTCCAGTGTATTTATTCAAAATACTTCACTTTCCCTAAAAATATTACTATTTCAATAAACTTCAATGCGACATTCGGGAAAATAACATCTCACACTGGACGTTGCTGATGCAAGAATTTAGGTTATATGCAACATTTATGATTTATATTGAACTAAATAAAGGTCGTAGATCCACTTCAATGGCATACTTAAAAAATAACGTGCTTGCTTTTCAAAATAAATGTGTATCATTTTATAAAAACACGTAATTTTTGCGCCAAAGACGAGAGAATGTCGATTCAATGAAAAAAAAAAACTGTAAATGTCGACATTTTAGTGGTCAGGGGTCGACGAAAATTTGTCAAAATTCTAATAATGACCCCTCTGAAATAACGGTCCTATTCTCGGGAACCGTGAAGGGTCGTTAAATCGGGAGTTGACTGTATCTTAAAAGTTCTGCCGCCTCTGAACACAATCATTCATTGAGCTTAGGTAAATTAATCAAAACAATACTCACAGTACTGTAAATACAGCTCACGTTCAACTCTGCTAGCTGTCTATCATCACACTCTTCAGTCATTTATATTACTAAACCGCCAAAACTGGATTAAAATAAAAGCAGTTTCTGTTAACGTGAAATACTAGCAGAGCGGGCCATTAAACGCATCAGGCCACTGCATGTGTGTGCACGCGTACACGTGGGTTAGTGAGTCATGCCAGATGCAGTGTTGTAAAGTTTCGCACGCTGCCTGCCTGCGGGTGCCGCATGCACCTGGAAAGCTAGGCGCATAATGCCGCAGTAACGCTAATTTTGGAGAAAATGTTAGCACGGCATGTGGGTATTAACTGTATTTGTTGATAACCGATGACAACCTGAGAACGGAATGTGTCCTAACACGTTTGGAACCTTCCATTTTCATAAAATTCCCGGAAAAATGAAAAAAATTTCTACACAATTCCTGGATTTTTCCTGGCGGTTCAAATTTCTGTACAATTCCCAGATTTTGATGTTACTAGATACCCTGTTAGTTAAAGAATCTGTTGTATCTGATAAAATATGGTAATCTGAAAATAAAATTGGTAATCTGTTTTCTCCTATCAGTAGAGTCCTATGGAAAGTACAATGAAGTCTGCATATGGACATGAACATTGGTGTCCCATACTATTGTCCATACCGTATAAGAATTCAATTATTTGACAGATCATAAAGTAGGGCAATGTAAGCCTAATTGCCCAGATCAGCTTTAAATATTTTGTAGATTAATTAACACATGTGATTAAACCAGTACACTTTAATAACTGGGAAATATATAGGTGTACGTTTTCTGGTCTTTTCTTTTGGTAATATATAGGCCTAAATTTTTGCAGCTGACAAGCACAAAATCTCACGTGGACTTTATATTAACCACTAACTTGCTTTTTTTTTTATAAAAAAAACTTTTGCTTACAAAAAGAATTTATTGAGCCGGCCCCTTGAAAAAGCAAGTTTAAATAGAAGACTACAACAAGAACCGTAGGTGTTTACCCACAAATTCTGTTAAAATAAAAGTTAGGTAAAATTTTTTTTTAAATTTTATGTAGCACTTTTGTCTGGACGAATTACGTACTTTTCATGTAGCGACTGTTTTTGTAAACATGCCAGCTGAAATTCCTGTCTTCCGAATCACGTCTTAATATCCCGTTGTTATTAGCGATTACAAGTCGCGTATTTTAATCCCTGCATTGCAATATATTACAGTTAGATACATGCACAAAGTATGAAAATAACATCGTACAAGAATCTCAAACGAACACGAACACACAAGAAGCTCAACCTCAAACACTCGCAACGCAAATGGTCGCTCTTTGTTTTGGTTGCTGGACGCCATAATATCCCATTGGCGATTACAGGCTAGGTTTTATAATCCCCACATTACAATATAATATTACATATATGCACAGAATAATAAAGTAACACATTATAAGCATCTCAAACACATGCGAACGCGGTAACATTTCACACTCGTAAATGGCAGTGCTTTGTTTTGTTTTGGTTACAGGTCGACTGATAACGGTGCCGTTGTTTGTAAATTAGTTATAAAATTGCGCGAATTGAATAGAATAAAATAGTTAATTAACTAATGCTGGATACAAAGCCGTGTTGTTATATTAAATTTCCTCCAAAATTCGTACTTATTTTTCACGTATAATACACACTACTTTCTGCGTCGGCGATGGAAGTTAACCGATTTGATGATCAGGGCTGACACTACTACTTTATCAGGTCATACGGTCACGTCCAGTTGTTTTAAATGGTTGCCACGTTCTAGCACGTGTTAAAAATATTGGTAGCATCGGCAGTCAAAATACGGAATTCTTACATGGGATAGACTTTAGTTTCATGTGATACTGTACTTATTATCAATCCAGTAATGTTACCTTGAGTTTGTGTTCATCAAGACTTCTCTGGTTTTTCAAGTTGTTGGCTTGGAGGAGAGGAGACGTGTCAACATCCTCGTCCTTCTTACGTCCTGGCTTTGCTGCCACTACCTAAAAAACAAAGAATGTAACTGATACAACCAGCATTAAACTTATTTACTTTGCAATCATAGCCAGCAATATACATTTATGACAGTTACTCCTCAATATACATCAGGGTTATGTCCCCAAAAATAGAAAGCAAACTTAAACGACTTAAATTGAGCCAGATCTGCCACCCACTGCATACAGCCAAACACAGTGGTCAATCCATCATGCAATGAACGTGCCACTGCATTGAGCAAGTTTGTCACTGATGGACAGTGAAATGACAGCGTGGGAAGTTCAACTACTTACCAGTTTTTCGGCATAGTTATTTAACCAGCAGCTTTCGTACCCTAAACTGCAATACTTACCAATACAATATAGAGACGTTCCTAAAATTTACACATTTATAAACATGTTATTATTCCTCCTTTCATAACACAACAATATACAGATGTGTGTTTGTAAACATGTCTTTATTCTTCCTATCATACAAGCCACATATTATTACAAAAAAAAAACTATAATCCAAGCACTGCACCGTGTGACGTAACCAGTCATGCAACTTGTTTACCTGATGCATGCTGGCTAGCTCTTGCCAAGGATAGTAAGAGGGGATTGGGGCGGGCGACAAGTTAGATAACCTTCCTTCCTCTCCTCCAGGCAAGCAGGAAGAAGCTACAGCGGTGCCCATGCCTCACTGATCGCTGCTCCGTGCGTACACACGGAGTCCACACTTTTAATTCCGCACGAAACTATTTGGCAGTTTGTTCTATACCCTTCAGTTTTTCTCCTTGTAGAGTATTTTGTTAATTCCGTACCTCTGCTTAAATCTGGTTAGCAATACAGAGGATGCTCTGAACTTTCACTCTGTGCACTAAAGATTCATAAAAAAACTTTGCTTTCTGGCTTAACTCAAGTGACAGAGGAGAAATTTATAACTTACCAGTAAGCCAACTAACAAAATGTTGTCAGTTATATAATTAGCAAACACCATAGTGTTAACTGTCTTGAAAAAAAAATAGAAAACCCTGTGACAACTGTTTTAAACAAGACAGCCACACAAATTTTCTTACCTGCTCTTCATTATGACACAAAAAATGACTCCCATGAAAATAGAGGAAACAAGGTAGTATGGCCTTAAAACCTATGTTACAAAACATAGAATTGAATAATGCAACTTACATAACTGCCCTCCTTCATGTATAAAAATGTAGGAAACGAAATTTTTAAGGATAGTAAGAGATATGTTCCATTTTCTTTTTATAGTTACAACCAAATTTTACAAAAAAATTCTGCATTTGAAAGCCATGCCAATAAGTAAATTTCTTAAATTACAGTGATCTGATACTGTACTACGAATAAGTTAATGACACGATAAATTTAACAACAACAGCCTCACAGCAACTGACAGGTAAACGGGCTCAACAGTGGGAAAGGAGAAAATCCTATGTCATTGCTAGCCTACAAGGACGGGAGTAAGCTCGGAAAGCAGACAGCATCCGTCGTAGCCTACACATAATACCGTATTTGTTGGCATATAAGACGACCCTGCATACAAGACGAGTCATGGTTTTGAAGGTACAAAATCTTGGAAAAAAGTAAATTACTAATTTTGAAATTCCCAACAGAAAAATATTTTTTTCCTTTGCCAGAAACATTAAAAATTTAGATTAAATATTTTCAATGCATTTATTATCGGCATATAAACATCATAGTAGACACATAAACGAATAACGTTGGCTACTACTGCCCACCGCGCGCCTAAGAGCCAAAGAAATGCACGGCAGCGGCCGGCGATATCTCCACTTGCCGGCAGGTGTGCGCGACTTGGCAACGCCGGCTGAGGCCCGCCGCGCACTACATGGCAACGCCGGGCAACAACAGCTGCTTGCAAGGTCATCGCATTCCTGTGCGCTGTTGTCCGCCAGCCTAGCACTAGACAGACACATGAATGTGTGGTACGGTACCTAGATCCTCGTTTTTTCCGCCCGAGAGTCTTGAGCTTGAGAGACAAAGGATGAAAGCATGCGGACCTAGATCCTCGTTTTCTCCGCCGCTGGCGAGACAAAGTATCTCGGCACGCACAAGCATCGATCGCAGCTTCGCTGCGAGGAAGTGTCCTTGATTATGAATGACGCTCATCAAAATTTTGTACCGTAAATTTTATTACAATAAACGGGGCACATGTTTGCATTAGTGACGAAAAATACAATTCCTTAAAACATCATACAACTCCACAGCTTAGCTTTCAAACGATTTTTGGCTACCAAAAATTTTTGCACCCTCATATAAGACGAGTAGCAATTTTTGAGGGCCAAAAATATGTAAAAATTGTTGTCTTATATGCCGGCAAATATGGTAAGATAGGGCAACGTATGATCATCTTACACTATGTAGCACAATAAAATTAAAAGTGCGGAAAATAGGCTGCTACGTGGAGGTACAGATATGTATAGGTGATTCGGAATAAAGTGAGCACTAAAAAAAGCCCTGATTAATTTCTATTTTCTGCCAGTTTATATCTTTCCGCTACATGTAAACATCAACATTGCCACGTGCTTTTATTTACATAGTCTTGTACAATGTTTACTTTTACGTTACAGCGCTCCGATAAATTTTAGCTACAATATGTACTCATTAAATGCACGGGGGCTGAATACATGCTATACTCAGTAGGTGGTAATCTTAGTTATAAATACCTGCGAGTTAACGTCTTATAACACTGGTTTCTCTGCGTATACTCTAACGGCACTATTAATTACCGTTACGAATCTCGTAAATCCATGCACAGTATATTCGAACTTTTAAATTAAAACCATCACTAAAAAAACACACGACACACGCAACTCAAGAATTAAAATTCCGTTCAACATACTGCAATGAACGACGACGTTGAATGTGTTTATCAAAAACCCATATTCATTTCACAATGGAAAAACAAACCTTATGACGCAATGCGGCGAAAACCTAACTCTGATGCCATCTGTCGGTGAAATTTTGAACTATCTCTGCGGCGCGAAGCAATAGCGGCGTGTGCCAACGATAATCGACTCGGTCTCGTCGCTTTGTACTGCCGCTAATTAAATAAAATTATACAGTCAGTAGGTATGTCAGTAAGAACTTAGATAAACATTTTAAAGTATATTAAATACAGAGAGGTTGTTTGCAATTGATGTAGTTTCACTAATGCTGTATTCAAATAAGAAAATACACGGGACTACGTGCAGTTATTCGCTACCAACCATACAAACAAAAATGTAACTGTTGTTAATGTTGGCTTATATGCAGTAACGGCTAGTGATTTTTTTCAAAGGTTAAATCTTTAGTGCTCACTTTATTTCGAATGGCCTATACTAACATATCATACTTGTAAACACATACACACACATGATGAGACAACACACATTTTTGCGGAAGCGTGATCGCGAAATTTTGCCAGCATCGAACTCGCTTCCTTGGGCTGCAACACATGAAACACTGGTGTCCAGTCAAGTAGCATGTAAGGGTTTATACGAGATGGAACTGCCAGGTTAGGCAACCATCCTTATTTACGCCCCGATCTTATGGTCATAAACAACTGTAGGTAGGCTAACTGGTATGACCGCGCACACACGTAATAGCTTTTAGCTTTGTCTTCATGATCTCTCGCTTGGTCATGGTTCCAATAAAGAGGGGGAGGTTTTCTCTCTCTCTCTCTGCTCAACTGTCTCTCTGCTTGTCCTGCAGCAGTTGGGACAAGACAGACAGTCCATATAACGTTTTGCTCTGTGTTTGGTGCATGGCCTGGTACGAGCTACCCATACAAGCACACACATAGAGCCGCCTGATGCAATTGTGTAGGCACCTGTTATATTAATTTGGGAAACATGCAGCAAGATACAAATTTACTTTATCTTACAAAACTAGCCGAGCGCACCCTTAGACCGACATCCTTTACTATTCTGAACGGCATCATTTATGATACTTTTAAGTTTAGTTGTTTACTTGGTGCTGCATTCTTAGCGGATGAATACTGATGGCTGGTAATTTTTTATAATGCTTTTCACTACTTCAGTTCACCTAAGGCACGGATGCTGATTTTACAGATTTTATCCATTTTCGCGGATGTTTAAAGGTTAAAACGGATATACGGATAAGAAAAGATATTCCTGGACATTTCCAGACACACTGCAAACGAACCCGAATATTTACATTTTATGTGTGACGCCATGATGCAAGTCACATTCATGACCATAGTTATACATGAACAGATATATAGTACACTAGACCCCCGATTTTACGAACCCTGGATTTAACGAAGGTAGCAATTCTACGAACACAATCTCAGGAACCCTAAAAAAATAACAAAATTATATGACAAAAAAAATTGTAAGGAATTACGTTGACAATTAATAAAACATACTGTATCTAATTCACGGCATTAAAATATGAATTGTAGAGTTGCAGTTATTACTTGGTAAGTCACAATATTACAAATAAAACAAAAATAGCGAAAATCCGTTAAAAAATGTGGCAGTGACAGTTTGAAAACAGTGCGGCGGCGGCGCCACTTGTGCCAAGCCGGCCGGCCTCTCTCCAACTACGACGTATTAGGATCTATATTGAGGTCGTACTGTAGACGCAAAATTCCAGCGCATGCACATATGCTCATTTAACTGTAGTACAGTCTCCTTCTAGGCTGTATCACGACGTCTTATCTCTCTCTCGTCTCGCGCCGAATGAGTTTACTTTTTTACACGAACCCTATAAATAATAGCGTGATATTTTTTTTTATTGCGTTAACACCATACGTACTTAAAACAATTAACTTGGCGCATAATTTGGTTAAACAATGCGTTACTACGTGTCGTAAAATGTGTGTTTCACAAGTGAGCACGATAATAGCGCTACCTATTATCCAAGTGTAGAAACATTTGTCTCCGGGTATGTTGAACTTGGAAAATAAATAGACGTTCGTGTATTATGTAATCCCGGAACTCCTAATTTATTTTTACCGCATATACTGACAGTGAAAGTGATTATTTTCAATCACTTATACATGTAATTCTCGACGATTTTAGGTAAGAATGTCACAAAATGGCATTTTTGGAACAACGACGGTATATGCTACGGTGCCGCTATCTATCTGCATCTTGTGAACGTTCGTACAGTTGCGCTATCTGTCCGCTCTGCACGCTACTAGTATCTACATTCTTGTACAATTCATCAACAACGTCGAGGGAATGTTTTTACGTTAAGTTATATAAAACTGCGCAATGAATAAACACATCCGGATATTCCTTCTTTCTTGGATGAATAATTTACACTGGCATTTTACTAGTAAGGAATGCCTACTTTTTTTTTTCCATTAAACGCTACGCAAATCGGGCTATTCGCTTGTGAGAAGGCACTCGACAGCTCGGTTTTCTCTTTTTTTTAGGACAAAGGTCAATCATATATATTGTTTAGCGGTGTTCTTTTGATCGTAAGACGTCTGCCTATTGATATAAATTTATATTTCAACTATCACTTGCATTATTTCTTCGTTAAATGCTACGGAAGTCGGTCTATTCGCTCGAGAGAAGACACTCGGAATCTCGATTTTCTCATTCTTTTAGGAAAATGATTGGTCATATCTACTGTTTAGCGGTGTTCTTTTGCTTGTAAGACGTCTGACTATTGATATAAATTTATATTTAAACTATCACTTGCGTTTTTTTTCCGTTAAATGCTACGGAAGTCGGTCTATTCGCTCGAGAGAAGACAGTCGGAGTCTCGATTTTCTCATTTTTTGGGGACAAGGGTCGGTCATATCTACCACTCATCAGTGTGACGTCTGGCTACTCATATCAATTTATGTTTACATTATTACGTTAATTAATTTCCCGCAAAACGCTACGGAAGTCGGAGCCTAGAAACACTTTGCAGAAAAAATGCAATTTTAAAATTTTCTTTTAAGGTAGGGGGTAAAAATAAGCCGCTATAGAATTTACGAATGTGATGAGAGGAACCGTGAGTATTCGTAAAATCGGGGGTCTAGTGTATATACCCAGGTACCATCCGCACCTATTTTCCAAAATATAAGTTTGTTAAAGAGGGGTGCAGGTGGTATGTGGGTCCAACTTCACTTGGGCCATCTTTGCACTTTGACGAAAAGTGCCACCACGCCGGTAATCTGCCGTAGTACAAATAGACACCCATATTCTGCTGCAAGATATTGTTTTATGCAAAATTCCCTAGTAAATTTACGTAATTTCTGTGATAACCACGTAGAATGATTATGTCAGCCACACAGCTGAACAAGTGGTTGAAGATGGGACGGACGAATGAAGCGAAACGTGTAAGGGTGGGCAATAGAGCCAGAAGTCAAGGTCACATTGCTCTCGGCATTGCCACGTTGCAGTTTGCTGCGCACAAACTATCTCGAGCGTGATTTAGTGAAGCGAAGCACATACCGTTTAGTACTAAGTGGCTTCACACGTGTATTGGCTGAAAGTATTGAAATTAGTCGTAAAAGGCTGCGTTCATTCACAGATGCAGAAAAATGAAAGATTATCAGTGAAGTGCAAGATAGGTAACTGTGCTGCAGGAAGAAAATACGTTGTCGATGAATAGTGTATGAGAGATTGGAGGAAAAATAAAGACAAGCGACTAACGGCCATTGGTGAGATACTGTACGTGCGTTTTGTGGTGCGGCAGAAAAGTTTCTAGAAATTATATTAAAAAATAAATACAATATAGATTAAGTGTAAATATAAAATTTTTTTAATGTAAAACACACCATGTTTACATTATGCACAGTTTTTTCTTAGGTAATTATATGATCCAAGTTTCATGGCTGGGATGAGAGGGATGATTTATCGATTGTTCATTGCCCAGCATGTGACATGGAAGCAGGAGTTGAGAGAGCAAATAGTAAAGAGCTGGCCAGGGACTCGATTCTCATTTGGGGCTAATGCGAGTTAACAAGTGTTCTAACTGGACTCCTGCTCGATCTAGCAAGAGATGTTTTAAATACAATTCTCATCTAGACAGAGCAGCGCTCTAACGGGACTTTTAACAGGACCGGCCTAGCGTAGGCACTGCAGGCTGCGATAAGCAAGTTAGCGAACCTTGTTAGCGAGTCTGTTGAGTTAATTTACATAGGAACTGCCATATTTATTGGAAATATTTTTGTGAGCCGACAAAGATTTTGGGATTTTATATTCGAGGAGGATCCATTCTAAAATTGTGCATCTACATTAAGTATAATTTTGCAAATGATATGTGTATTGTGTGTTCACATGGGCATAAAAAATATGCATTCTTGTAATATCCATCGTGTACCTAACACAATTACATACGTACGTTCGTAAATATATAGACCTAGTTTATTGATAGTAGCTATTGCATAAAATAATTCACTCAATATAAATCTACCAGCGAGTACAATAATGTTACAACAATATGAACATTCGTTACACTCATGTAAGTCAAGATTTCTATTTGTAGGTTAGGTTGAGATAAACTGCTCCGTTATTCAAATTCGTACGTGCAAACATAATGTTTTGTCAATAGAAATGTACCACTTGTGTTTAATTTCAGACATATGACACTTGATAGTCAAATTATGTGATCTTATATCAAGTTGTTAAAAAACGGCAAATTTAAATTGTTAAAAAATAATGTCCCAGTACTAGCCTACTGCATGTTTAGAGGTTAGAGACAGAGGTAAGTTATTGATTCTGATGAAAGTCATAACTGATACTTTATTAACCATAGAACAAAATACATTGTTATGGGTTCCGTCACAATGTAAACAAAACGACACATTTAATTATATACAGTACATCTGCAAGCGTATCAAAACCCTCTATTAAGTTAATGAATTTTAGTACTTGAATTATAGTCATTAAACATATGTATGCCATTGAAATTGTCAAGTGCAGAAAATCAGTCCGGTATAAACTCACCATCAGTTAATGTTCTTTCCAAGAATTTGTTAAAATCATAATGAGGATTATTTAGCAGTCGAAGCCCGCCACAGTTATAAAATCACGCACCAACTTCTTTGTCGGTTGTCTTTTCTTTCTTTACAAAAGAGCATCGTTATTCTCTCATTGGCCAGCGAGCGAAGTCTTGCGCTTGGGTACACTATAATTCACGGAACTCGCAGACAGCCTCGTACAGGGTGCCCGGTTATTCGCTTACATTTAACTGGACCAGTCAAACCACGAAATGTAGCGGGATCCCACTAAACGAGAATCATAATTCTGCTACAAGCGGTGAACACTGTTAGTGTAACAAGACTGCAGTTCAACGCCGATTTGAATGAGAAACGAGCTCCAGGTCATGCAGGCTTGCGCCTAGTCAGATACGTTATCTGTTGCCCGCTACGTTGACACGCAGCACTCTCACCTGCCTTCTATTTGTCATTGTTGTTAAACAACAGGACCAATATATATGTTTCACTTTGTAATTCTTTAACATTTCTGACTGTTTAGAAGGAATATAATTCCTAATACAAAAAGGTTTTTTTACACGCAGATCTGCTGTGAAATTTTTTTTCCTCCACAATGTAATTCTAAAAACAAGGGTACTATGTATTGTGGTATATTTTGTAATCATGGCCGTGAACAATGTTGTGACAGTACCTGCAGAGGAAGTTTAAAGTCAACCTAGTTACGTTACATTTATCTATGAAGTTTCAAACGCTGTTTACATGAAATGTTCGTTGCAGGAGAACTTAAGTTTTTGATTTGGATTTTAGTACTGAAAAAAACGTTAAACCTCGCAGCATAGACCTTTTTGTAAACAGCGATGTCGCAAAAAGTGGGAAGATCAATTAAAATGTCTAAAACGTGGCAAAAAAAATCATTTTCAACTATTCCTGTGGTCTCCAATTCCTATTCAATGTGACCAAAGTGCCTGTCCAAGATGATCCTCGGAAAGATATTACACACTTTCATGCAAGGAATTAATGCAATGCTACTATTGTGACCTTTTAAACTGTTTTTTTAATTACTGATCTACTAAAATATTTTGCTGGTTGAAAATGTTCATAACAATTTACCTATATTATTATTATTATTATTTTTTTTTTTTTTTTACCACGTAGGGCACTATGTAGAAAGTCATACTTTCATTTTACAAAAGTTACAGTTATAAAATGGTTCAATCTGTAAAAACAATGATTAGATTGTTTCCTTCGTATTCAGAACTGAATATTTCATTGTATTATAACACTATTTCACACATATTAATTTTCATATCAAAATAACTAAGATAATCATTTCAAAATATATAGGTAATGTACTTAACCTAAGTTTTAAAAATTACAGGATTTTTTAAAGCTAATCAGGTTTTCAAATATGAACTAGGTGGCAATCCTGACCTAAGATATTCTATGGAGGTGAATCACATCCCCATGGGTTTCGGCGTAGGTGGGTTGCATTACAGCTACAAATTTGAGACTCAATTAATAGTCAGCTGATTGCAACCAGGAAGCTGTGGTGATGGCCAAAGTTACTGTTCCATTTTTCTGTTTGGTTCGGGATGTCTACAGAGTCCTCCAGTGGAATTGAGTAACGCCTTAGAGCATAAGACAGAGTTTCTCAACTTTTGAATTATTTTTTTAAACCCAGAAAAGAGCCAATAACATAAAATTGCTCAGTAAATTTGCTACAGAACATTTTACTTAATATAAATTTTCGAGACAAACGTTATACATATTTCAGTTAATTTGTCAATTAAATGGAAATTTCATTAGTTAACTAATGACTATAAAATGTAGATAGGAGTATAGAAGTACTTACAGAGCTGTACTGCACGTAGAGGAACACATAACACACTTAAGGACAACACACATTTTGTACGGATGTGCGGTCGTGACGTTTCGCTGGCTAAGCCAGCTTCATCGGCCGGTGAGCGACAGTACACTGCAGTATGGCTGACTTAATGAAGGTTGTAACCAGTACACCTAGCGGCCAGAGGGTGAACTAGAGTGGCGGGAAGTTTGAAAGTGACAACACTCGTTTGCCCTCACTGAACTTTTGCACAAAGAATACCTCTCCATAGCAGATTACAATCTAACCTACCTTGCATCCAATCTCAAGTTGCTGATGTTAACCAACTCATCTCTACTGCCACAACCCAATTATATCCTAGGCACTGCTCGTAAAAATTCTACTGATCTGTGGAACCTTAGACTGGTGAAACTCAGAAAATTGTGCACAGAAGCACTCAAAACTGGACCACTACCAACCGGTATGAACATGAAAACCTCTCCCCTGCCCCTGATCAGCCAAAAACCCTGCCTAGCCACAATAATGAACAGCACACAGTCCACAAACTCTACCCAAATTTCCTGGCTCCCAATCCAGAACTGAACAGCCAACAAGTGAACCCAAGCCCAAAATTCTCAACTTGTTTGACAATAACCTCACCCCGGAGGAGGAAAAAATCCTCCACAAAGGTTTCACTTTTGCCCCACTTTGCCACAGTAAAAGATCAGTTTCACCCGCAACCTCCACCTCAGACATTTCTTTGCCAGTATCGCTATTTCCACACAGAATGATGACAAAGCCATAGACCCAGCACTGGCAAAATTTTCACCACCCTCCACTTGGGATCCCCCTCCCTTACCACCCTCCCATCCCCTGGAGCAATTCATCACCTTCTTACTAACCAACATATCAGACCCTGTTTTAGCCAGTTCACTTCCCAACCACAACAACATCAACCCACCAGAAAAATAAGCAATTAGCAGCCTCAAAGAACCAGGACACATTAATTCTTCCAGCAGATAAAGGATCCACCACAGTAATCCTAAACAAGACCGACTACATCTCGGAAGCGGCGAAACAACTCCATGACCCCTCCACCTACAGGCCACTCCAAAAAGATCCCTCCCTCAAATCCTGTAAGGAAATAAACAAATTCTTAATCTCCCATAGTCCCCTTCAAGGTCTCTCTCCTAAATCCACCAAGTTGCTGACCCCTGAAAATCCAGCCACACCTGCTGCCGAAAATTCACAAGCAGCAACAATCACTTTCGGGATGCCCTATTGTATCTGGCTGTGTAAACTCAACTGAGAGAATCTCTGCACTTGTTGACACCCACCTCCAGCCCTGGGTACAACAGCTCCCTTCCTACATAAGGGACACGAACCATTTCCTAGAGAGGGCGAGAAGTCTGGACACTATTCCGCAAGATGTCTACCTTGTAACAACAGATGTAGTTTCTTTGTACACCAATATCCCGCACACATCAGGACTTTCTGTAATAGAACACTTCCTGAACCTGAGACCTACCAAAAGCAAACCTTCAACTGCATTCCTGTTATAACTAGCCAGATTCACCCTGATAAACAATAACTTCAGATATCAAGATAAATATTACTTGCAGATTAAGGGGACAGCCATGGGCACCTGCATGGCACCCTCCTATGCAAACCTTATCATGGGTAAGTTGGAACACAGCTTTCTCAGCCATCAACTAATACAGCCATATTTCTGGGGCAGTTTCATAGATGATATATTCATGATCTGGAACTCCACAGACGAACATCTCATTGCTTTCTTGGACAATCTAAACTGTCACAGTACACTGAAATTCACTTGGAACTACAGGGAAATGTTGATACAACGTACACCATTATTACGTTTTTCAGTTTAACGTAAGCTCAAAATGTGCCTGTTACTGGCAGGCAAAAGCCAAACAGTTTGCAATGCTAATGGACATCGAGAAATTTCATGCGAGTTCGGGATGGCTGCATCGTTTTAGGAAAAGATATGACATTTCTTGGAAGTCTATATCTGGCGAGGAAAAAGATGCAGATACCTCAGCTGCTGATCAGTGGAGAAGAGAAAAGCTATCAGACTTAATGCAGCAGTACTCACCTGACAACATCTATAATGCTGATGAGACAGCTTATTTTTATCAATTATTACCAAATAAGACCATGTGTTACAAGGGTGACAAATGTTCCGGAGGAAAGAAAGCCAAAGAGCGACTCTCTTATGTTCTGTTACAATTCAACTGGCACCAAGAAGTTACGACCTCTCATCATTGGTAAATACAAAAATCCAAGATGTTTTAAAGGGGTGGCATCCCTTACATCAGATTATGCAAGCAACACCCGTGCATGGATGACAAAGGAATTGTTCGGCAACTGGCTGCTCAAGCTGGACAAGGATCTGAAGAGAGAAGGTAGGAAAATACTTCTGCTAGTGGACAATTGTTCAGCACACAATGTTGATGTAAGGCTCGAACAAATCAAGCTAGAGTTTCTACCACCTAACTGTACAGCTGTGCTGCAGCCTCTTGACCAAGGCGTTATTTATAATGCCAAGGTCAACTTTCGCAAACACTTAGTTGACAGATGTCTTAATAATATCCGTTGCAAATTGGAGACAAACATCAATGTTCGTCAGGCAATCCAACTGATAACTGGTGGCTGGTGGGACGTTAAGACAGACACAATTCATAATTGCTGGGTTAAGTCTGGGATAGTGCAGGCACATCATGAAAATCATGAGAAGCCAACCAGTAGCAGTGCTATCAGTGAAGATGCTGAAGAAGAGATGCCCAAAGAAATTTGGAACGAACTAACGGGAAGACTCGAGTTAAGTTCAGAGGTTACATTTGATGATTATGTAGCAGTTGACAGAGCTGCAGAAACAACGCCAGTGCTCTCTGACAAAGACATCGTAAGTGAAGTGACTTCAAGAAATGTAGAAGACAGTGAATCAGACCAGGGTGAAGACGATCCTGTTGTTGAAATTGTGACTGCAAACGAAGCAATGGAGTGCTTAGATAAATTGAACAGATTTATTTTAAAAAATCCTGATGTTCCAGATAATGTTATGAAGTCCATTCATGATCTAGAGCGCTACATGTACCAAGGACTTGTCAAAAGCAACACTCAGTCAACAGTTTCACACTTTTTTAAAAAGCTGGTGTAACCTATGATTTAAATGAATGTGGAACAATTTTGTGATTTATATTGTATTTAGCTTTACAATACTACCCTAGCATTTGTAATTTTTTCTTTGTACAGGAATTTATTTTAACATGTTGATTTAAATATTTAATGTTGGATAAACGAAATGGTAAGTGCACCGTGCTTAAAACTTTTTGTGTACTTGAAGTTTTTGTTTATTTCTCTACATTGTAACATCTATATCAGCAGTAAATAACCAAATTGCCAAACTAAAAATTTTTTAAAGTGATATTATTTGTTATAATTAATTTTTCAGTACCAGTCTAACACATTGTTTGGTAAGTATTTTCAGTATTAAGTAATTTCAGTATAAAGTATGAAATTAAGCTTCCCCTGCGAGTACTTTGTAATGAGATTTCACTGTACACCAAATCACAGGCAACATTTCTAGATGTAGAGCTCATCCTACAAAATGGCAAAATTTAAACCACTGTTCACACCAAACCGACCAACCATCTTCAGTACCTCCATTTAGACAGTTACCACCCTTTCTACTACAAAAAATCTCTTCCATAGAGCCAAGCAACCAGAGCCAAACACATATCTTCAACTGAAAATGATCTTAACAGACAATGCAACCAGATAGACAAGGCATTTATTGATAGAGGATACCCCAAACCCCTAGTGGACAAGCAGATCCAGCGAGCCATCTCAAACAGGAAATCCCAAACAAGAGACAACCAGGACATCCAACTCATAGTACCCTACCATGGAGGACTCAACAAGCTCAAGAACATCCTCAACTGACGCCACAAAATCCTCGCCTCCTCACCCTTGACTCATAACCTACTCTCCAAACCCCAAGACTGGTGTTCAGACGGCCCCCTAACCTCCGCAATAAACTGGTGCGCCCCAAACTACCATCCAGCCCTGGGCCCAACACATTCAGCACACCCAGAGGATCTCACCCCTGCAATAGCCCCAGATGCAATACATGTGCAATACATCAACCTTCCACATCCTTCCATAGCAGGCTTACCAAAAATACATACCCAATCCAAGGCAACTACAACTGTGCAACCCAAAACCTGATTTACCAACTGCAGTGCACCCAGTGTGATGCAGAGTACATTAGCCTCACCACAAACACACTAAGGCAGAGGATGAATGGTCACAGGGCCGATACCAAACAAGCCATAGCCGGTTCCAGTTCAAACATTCAGGACCAACCGGTGGCTGCCCATGCAGCTTCCCACAAACTCACCTTCGACTCCTGTTTCAACACCAGAGTGGTGAGAGCACTACCCTCCTCTAATGGCAATAAAAATGCAGAACTGAGACGCTGGGAACTGGCCCACCAATATATCACAAAATCCAGACAAAATCCATGCCTAAACATCAGATAATCAACTTTTCACTTTCAAACTTCCAAACCACTCTAGTTCGCCCTCTGGCCGCTAGGCGTACTGGTTACAACCTTCTTCACGTCAGCCATACTGCAGTGTACTGTCGCTCACCACCTGATGAAGCTGGCTTAGCCAGTGAAACATCACGACCGTGCATCCGCGCAAGAAGTGTGTTGTCCTTAAGTGTGTTATATGTTCCTCTACGTGCAGTACAGCTCTGTAAATACTTGTACACTCCTATCTGCATTTTATAGTAATTAGCAGCCTAGCGGCCTTTTCCCGCCTTTACATATTTTCGTCAATAACTACAGTATTTGTCGGCATATAAGGCGACCCCGCATATAAGACGGGTCACGGTTTTGAAGGTGCAAAATCTTGAAAACAGGTAAATTACTAATTTTGAAATTCCCGACAGAAAAATATTTTTTTCCTTTGCCAGAAACATTAAAAATTTAGTTTAAATATTTTCAATGCATTTAATACAGGCATATAAACATCATAGTAGACACATAAACGAATAACATTGGCTACTACTGGTCTCAGCGCGCCCAAGAGCCAAGAAAATGCAAGGCGGCGGCCGGCGATATCTCCATTTGCTGGCAGGTGTGCGCGACTTGGCAACGCCGACCTGAGGCACGCCGCACACTACATGGCAACGCCGGACAACAGCTACTTGCAAGGTCATTGCATTCCTGTGTGCTGTTGTCCGTCAGCCTAGCACTAGACAGTAAATGGTGCCTAGATCCTCTTTTTTTCCGCCCGAGTCTTGTACTTGCGAGACAAAGGATGAAAGCATGCGGACCTAGATCCTCGTTTTCTCCGCCCGAGAGTTGTAGGCTGGCGAGACTAAGCATCTCGGCACGCGCTCGCATCGATCGCCGCTTCGCTTCGCTGCGAAGAAGTGACCTTTATTATGAATGACGCTCATCAAAATTTCGTACCGTAAATTTTATTAAAATAAACGGGGTACTCGTTTGTGACAAAAAACCAAATTCTTTGCAACATCATACAACTCCATAGTTTATAGCTTAGCATTCAAATGACATTTAGTTACTAAAAATTTTTGCACTCTCATATAAGACGAGTAGCAATTTTTGAGGGCCGAAAATATGTAAAAATTGTTGTCTTATATGCCGGCAAATACGGTAATTGGCTTTTGTCTCAACAAGCACATAGTTAAAATCAGTTATAAGAAACGTACAAAGCGATTTTACAAAATTGACTCCCATATGTGCTTTAAAAAATAATTCTCAAAAATGTAGAAACTTGGGCCAAAGCCCTTAACCATACTGGTAAGAGCTAGGTGGTGGTATCACGAATGGCTTGCCCTCTACGCCACACACCAGCAGAGTCAGGATGAAACGAAGCCACTAGAGTGGCTACAAACTGTTGGGAATATAATTCCCTAACTTTTCCCACCCAAATTGAACATTTTCCCTTACCTAATAACTTTTTTTTTAAACACAAATGTTTTTTTTTTTTTAAAAGAAATCATTTTTTGTCCAATTATATGCACTTTGAACATAGTACAAGTTTAAACGTACTAAATATAACATTTGTGTTGTTTTCAAACCATTCTTACAATGGAGTAAGTTAAAAATCAAATTAGCATTATGGATACATGCCACAGCAGCAAACTGTGAGTAAAAAAACAAGACAATACATGCAGACAAACAGAAAAGTAAACAACCAAAAGTATCCTTTTGTTTGCCTGCATCTATTATCTGGTTTTGAGTGACAAACCATTTGATGCAATTATACATGTCCAAAATACTATCTTCCATGATTTGTAACATTTGCATGAAAAATATATGCCTCAGAAAAAATTTATAATGTAGTAAACACACTAACAACATATTTTGTGTGCTCTATTTTTGCAAGTTTATTAAGTACGCCTATAAGAAAATAAAAATTAGAACTAAAAGTTACAACTCCCAAGTACATTTTGATGGTAAGAAATTTACAGCAATACCTAACTTATGGCTTCTCACATTCGACAAATTAAAAGGCCTACTACGCTAATAAAATATTCGTGAAAAAAATTCTTACCTCAGAAAACACAGAATCAGTAGTTTACACAATACAATAGTGTCTCGTTACAGTGAAATGCCACGGTTCTGGGTTCGAACTTCGCTATAGTCGTGACTTCGATATAGCAGAATTTGGCCGATTCTGACCCCTAAACCCTAAAATTGCATTAAAACTGTCTGCAATATTATTTAATTACAAAGTTCTATGTTATTTTAAGGAAATATAGGTTTATTTTAACAGGTAAGTATGCGCTGGTTACAATGATACCCAACAAGTATGGGTGCAACTATTCGCCAAGTACAAACGGGCCAAAATCTCCGCCGCGTCATGTAAATATGGCTATCAATTGCTGGACCAGCTCAACAACGTCTCGCCCGTGCGGGTGCCTGGCAAGAGTACATGCGCCGGCAGTCAACATGATAACACTGCCAGCCGCTGAAGACCAATGTAATCAGTTTGATGAGTGTAGTAATTTATTTATTTTAGCATGCATGCTCTGATGATAATTCTGTGTGCCCTTTCACACTGTGGCACGCGTCAAATAATTTGTGCGCTTGCCCAAGACACACAAAGTCAGCTTCGACGGGTGATGTAATTGATCATTTGTCTGTTGGGCAGGTAATACTAGTGTTATTTGCCAGCAAAAATAAGCGACGCCAACGTTGGTGACTATTTTATTTTCGCGCACTAGTCATGAACTATGTTGAGCGGCAGCACGAAGTTAAGTTCGAAGCCAATTAGTAGTTACAGAAGTAGGCGCACGTGTATGCATTGACTTTGAGCAAGGTCACAAGTTTGTGATTTTATTCCGGCAGTGTGCCGACAGAAAACATGTCTGACCTACATGAGCGCTACCAAATCTAGATAGATAGTTCGTTGAAAAGCAAATGCTGATGCTAGTTACGCTGGTTTTCACACACTGTCACCGTCCTTGATTTTTTTTTTTACTTTTTTTTTTTTCTCTCTTCCCCTTCAACTATCCAAACAGACTCATTCCAAGACAAAAAAAATTGACTTACTCTTGTTCCCACACTAATCCTGAGGGTGTGTACGATACTTTAACAATGCAACGGCCAGCCCGCAAGGATTTATTCCTTCTCGCTCAAGTTGGGACGTTTAGTATGTTAAAATTATAGTTTATAATTGGTGTACAGTAAATGTTGAAATTGCCAGTAAACTAAAAGATAAAAACACGTACGGCCGACTGTGTAAGCATGAAAGTGAATCAGAACAGCAAATGCACTGACACAGGATGCATCCTCTCACCCGCCGTCCTTGCTGCTTATCTCAAAAAGCCGAAGTAAAATATGAGCTGTATCTAGCTAAGCAGAGATAAGCATGAGAATTTGTGTGGGTCGTGTGTGGGAGGGAAAGAGACAGCACTATTGTATCTCCCAGAGGCATTCCTTCTGTATGCGTGGTGTGTGAGACTCGGGTATAGCACAGCAGGTGGCAATTATTCTTATTGAAGATACAGCATATGTTCACCGTTATTCAGTCAGAATACAATACGCGGTTCTTGCTCCAAATAGCCGTATCGTCATCTGAGCTGAGCGGTAGCTTTTTGGGAGCGCCTCGGGCTACGTCACCGAGGATATATGCGCTCTCCCGGAACATTTTTCATTTTCTTGGAGACTTTCTCATTTTATCGCCGTTTCTTCACATTTGTGAAAATTCCGGCCACTAATTATAGCTGAATTCTAATGAACATACAGTATTTTAAATAATCTTTCCTGCTTACGATGCTAACTTTTTCTATTTTACTCCTAAAAATTATTTAATTTTTTTTGGGGGCATTGAGAATATTGTTGTAGTTGTGTTGTTTTTGTAGTAGCCAATATAATTGGGGGACTCGACTGTAAGTATATCATAATCGTAATCCAAAATTGTAATCAATAATTAAAATCAGAAAAGGAAGCTGTATGTGAAAGTAAACACGGTTGAAAGAACAGTGACTAACTACGAAAACGTATCCAACGATCACCTGGGTTGAAAAGGGGTGGGGGAAATAAAGGGCGCAATTCTATTACTAGAACAATGCGTGTTTGTTTGGTGAGGGAAGCGAGGTGTCCAGGCAGAAGCATGACTCACCTGACAGTACTAGCAGGCCGGCTCGGAAAGGGGACGGATGAAGGCGTGAGGGTTGCATCCGGTGAACAAATACCTACTTCACAAGGTCACGTACATCGCCGCAAGCCTGCTTCACATGGTCACGAATCACGCTGTAAATCTGCTTCACACGACTCACCATACATGTTTCTACTCATAAAATTCACATTTTTCATGGAATTGTTTTGCTATTTTTCGCAGTTTCCTCAAAAAGACTTCACTATAACCGTGTTTTTCGCTATTTCCGTATTCGCTATGACGGGATTCTACTGTATAAGCAATATATTTTGTGTAATCTAATACTGCACGTTAAACTAAAATAATTAAATAAAAATTACAACAAACAGTTGCAACTAAAGTAATTTATTTAAACTAATGTCAGAAATTTAGACTAATACCAAATGTAGAGCTTGTTACCTTGGGAAATTAAATGTACAATTTTATGTAGCACACAACTAAATTGTGTGTGGGGAAAAATCTTCTTCCATAATATACATATTTCACGATTACATCAAAAATCCTAGTACCATACAAGTTTACACAAAAAAATTCATTGAAAAATATAATTGAATGAGTATTGTAGAGGTATTCACTGAGAAATCCTGTGAAATGTACTAACGGCTGTGCCCATGTAAAGCAATACATACTTTGATCTGATTTTTATAACCCTACAACCTCCTAGCTCTTCCCCTCCTCTCCCTTCAAAGGGTTCCTCATCCATCTCCAGTCATGATAAGTATTTTACCCTTAACGCCTCACCCATCTTATTCACAAGCAAGTGCACACACACATGTTGCTCTAAAAATAGAATTCCGCCTGCCCTTACTATACCATCCCTTCTTTGCAATAGACGACTGTCGGCTACAAATTAAAATTAATAAAAATAACAAGAAAGAAAAAAACTGTACGGCAGGATGCAAGGTTTTTTTCTAATGTTACAAACGATTGCAGTATCTTTTTACAAGCCGGTAGCTGCTTTTCACACATCCAAACTAAGAGAGTGTAGAGCATGGAAAAAAAAACTTACACGCTGTCAGCCTTCCGCATCAGCATGAAGCATCCAGTGGAAAAGGTGAGGGGGCTAAGAATTGAGAGGTGCACTAAAAAAAAGCCGAAACCGGCACATTGCCAGCCTTCCACATCAGCAGGAAGTGTTGGGTAGTAAACAACTGTGAATAAATTACAGTATTTTTTTGCACAATCGTCGCACTGCAATGTTCTGTTTACATTTCTGCATCAGAGACGTTAACTACGCCCAAGTAGAAGTACGACACTATTAGAACAAAATTGTTGCTGCAAGACTCAATAATAGTTAGTACCAAAATATTCCGCTGGAATGAAAGTGGAACATAGCGTTACTAGTTCAACAGTCCGCCATATTGTGTGTTTGTCTTGCACGTGGACTTACCCAACTGAGCGCAATAAATCTATGACAAGGCAAAATAAAAACGATGTTTGGAAACACAGCAATTGTAATGAACAGTATCAGACACGCAGAAGCCGAAAACAAAAAAACTTTAAAAGAAACGGAACTTAGAAAACGAAATTTGATCGGTTTGCTAATAATCGAAAGTGTTTATTTACCGGTAAATACTGCTGATCACGAAATGTCTTCCCACCAAATGTGCGTATGTAGTTACGAATGTAACTAACCTAACCTCTAACATCTAGTAAGTTATAGAAATTTAGTCATTGTTTCAGAGTTCATCCGTCAATAGTTCTGCCAAAAATATTGAGTTACTTTGATATAAATAGGGTTAGTGACAAAAAATGTTAGTTTCAAAAAATTTTTTTTCTACCACAGGAATTTTGCTCGAATAATAATCGCAGCTTTGATTTTTTGCATCCAATATGACAAAAAATATGTAACGATTATGCGGTAAAACACGGTACGGATAAAAGTGGCATAAGTAACGCAGCAGGCCCAGCTACTTGTGACTATCTTCCCCGAGAAGATGACACTGTGATGTCCGGTGGAAGGCACCAGACGCGTCTTCGCGCTTGCCAGTCAGCGCTATGTAGGAGACGTTTTAACTGATTTAAACTATTGCTTTTCAATAACCGGAAAAGAAGATTGGAATGGGGAAGTTTCCCCGACTATTCCCTGACATTTTCAGGCCACTAAAATTCCCCAACTATTCACGGTTTTCTCGCCCTGTAACCACCCTGGTTCCACACCATGTCTTAAGGCTGCAACGTTTACGTGCCTACAGTGCTCTCGTCAGCGGTGCACAGTGGACCACGTGCCTATTTGATGGCACGGAAGGCTGTTGTTTTGTATCGCTATATTTCCTTGCTCTTACTCTATGCTTCCCCTTCTTCTCTTCCCTACGCAAGCGCGTTAGCTAGACTCTGGCCAGGTTGAACTAAGCTTCTTGCGTGGGCTCACTTTCCTTTCTTTTCTGAACGTAGGCACTGAGAATGTAAGTACTTCTGAGCTCCTAGTTAATGTGATAGGGTAGGTTGGGGACTTGTCCCCCCATGGCGAGCAAGGCGGCTGCCGTCATGTGATGTGCTTGAATTAGTTTGTTTAATTCTTGTTATAATGTTTTTTCTAAATTCCTTTTTCGGTCGCCGTCTAATGAAAAATTATCTCTTGGTCTTAAAATGTTTTTCTGTAGGATTTGCTATTGTTCTTTGCTGTTTGACTTTTCCATGTAGTATTTATTAGCTGCTGTGATTATTTGTTGCTTGATTGCCCGATGGCTTTTTGCAAACACGTGTGTTGCTTCGTTAACTTCTAGCTTTGAAACACCAGATTTTGACATTATGGAGCCCGCGGAAGAAACTACCTTTGTGATGGCACGTTTGGCATGAATGTGTTTCATGTAATTAAATTCTGACTTGCCCAGATATTTTCTATTTTCAGTTGATATACTTTGTGATCCTTGTAAAACTAATTAATATTATTGTAAATTTTTTAAATAATAATTTTCCGTCTCACAGACGCTAGTAACGTCCACTGTGTGGACACATATTTGGACTTTCCATATGTTTAATTTGCCAACTATGTAACTTTTGACTAGCATAACTTGCTTGTTTATACATTTGTATCAATTTGTAATATTTTTTATAGTCCGCAACACGCGGTATGTTAGAAATTTTGCGGTACAATTCTGCTGGCAGCTAGAACCTGCCACTTTATTTTTCATGTGTACAATGGCCGTCAACGTTTCGTTCATTTATGGACTTCCTAAGGCTGACCTTAAGGCATTTCTCCAAGATTGCGTGGTTCAGTACGATGTGAGTTCGACGGTTGCACAGTTACGGCATCTTGCCGTTAATTTTCATCGCAGTAGTGAACTGGTCGAAACGTCCAGCTTACATGCGCCAAGTTCCATGGAAGCCCCAGGGGTGAGTAACACTCATTTTATTGAGAAATTATTATTCCAGTCTATCCAGTCCTTGCCCCAGTTGTCCAACACCAAGCCAGCCCACGTGCTGTCATTCCTTGTGGCCGCTAGTCGGGTAGTGGAGTTACGTTTATGCTCTGATCACCACTTATTACGTAGTTTGGCTATTAAATGTTCTGGACATTTCTTAACTCTTATAAGGGAGGAAATAAAGGACGAGAATGATACTTATGACACATTTAAAACTAAAGTTTTAGATTTTGCCTTCCCCTCACGTGTGTTTCAGCGGTGCCAACGTGATTTTGTTTACAGATTTCAAAGGCCAGGTGAGCCGATGCACTCGTTTATTGATTCTGTTATTGAGCATGAACGTGCCATTAATATGTTTACTGCAGAGGAAGAATTGGTAGGCATTATTTTGGAGAATTTGGCACCTCATGTAAGGCAATTGTGTACCGTATGTTTAGTTCCCAAAACCCTTCAGGATTTAAGAACGTTAGCTAGTGAAGTACAGGGGTGTTTGGCTGCTACATCTGAATACCGCACGTCTTTCCCCTCTCCTGTTCAACATGTAATTGCGAGCTCCACTCAACAGTTACGCTCAATGCAGCATTCACTTGCTGGCCCTTCCCGTGTTGTCACCAATAATGGCGGGGGGCGATGTGCAATATTGTGCTGCTAGAGGGCACATAAATAAGGATTGTTTACTTAAACCTGTCTCACATAAGGATAGGAAATGTTTTCGCTGCGGGCGCGCTGGCCATGTTCATGCTAGTTGCTCGGGAAACGAGTAGTGGTTGGAAAAATGTGCGGCACTTCCAACCAAATTCCTAAGCGTCTGCCACCCTGTCATAAAAATTACGTGTCTACCTCATTTTATGGTCACTCTATTGAAGCTCTTGTTGACACTGGCACCAGTTGTCTTGTGAGCGATTCTTTTTTTTTTATTCCGTCCCTTGTGGGGCGCAAGTACAGAGTATTCCTGGAACATTGTATGCAGGTGTGTATCGCCAATGGACAGGTAGTAAATTTAACACAACGTGTGTTTCTACATTTTAAGATAGGACTGTTTTCTTGGACATTTCCCTTTTGGATTTTTTCTGGTTCAAGCTAAGATGTAATTTTGGGGTTAGAATTTTTAGGTCAGACTCGTGCTACCCTTAATTTTGAGAATCACTCATTAATGTTTGGTTTTGCCACTCATATTAAAGTGGTGTTGCGGTCATGTAATGAAATATTTCAGGTAGCCACTGTTATTTCAAGTAATGTAACATTGTCTGAAAGTTCCAAATTAGATGAATTGCGTCAGCAATTTAAAGATATGCTAACCACTAGAATTGGGAAGTGTGATTTGTTACCGTATAAATTTACGTTGAGTGATGATAAACCGGTGTAAGAACTATTTTCACTGTTCTCCTCCGAAGTTAGACGCTTTTCGTAAAATTATTGACAAGTTATTATCTGCTGGTGTTATAACTCCCTCCACCTCTGAACACTGCTCCCCTAGATTTTTGGTGAAAAAGTAAGACAACGGATACCGCCTTGTGGTTAATGACATTAGTATTAACCTTAAAATAATTAAGGACCAGTTCCCTTTGCCTACTGTTGAGGATGCCCTGCAGCATCTTGGTAATGCACGGTACTATTCTGTTTAGGACTTGAACAACAGTTTCCACCAGTGTTTATTAGATCCCTCTTGCCGTAAATACACTGCATTCAGCACTCCCTGGAATTAGTATGAATTTACTCGCATCTCTATGGGGGGCAAATTTTGGCAGTCAGGCCCTCAACAGGGTACTTAATCAGATTTTGTCTGAATTCAAATTTGATTTAGTTTTTAATTACATTGACGATGTCATAATTTACAGTTCTACCTTTTAAAGTCATTTGGAACATTTAACTAAAGTTTTGACACGGTTTTGTGAGGTTGGTATCACTGTTAACCTTAACAAGGTTTCTTTAGCAATGCCTCAAGTTAAATTTCTGGGTTATAATATAATTTCTGAAGGTAAACTGTTGATGGATCCCGAGCGGGTGGTTCCAGTTGTCAGCTTTCCCCGTCCTTGTAACATTAAGGGGGTTCAGAAATTCTTAGGGTTGACAGGGTATTATTCACATTTATTTCCACATTTTTCCGAGCTAGCTGCTTCTCTGAACATGTTGAAAAGGAAAGATGTTGACATTTTTTGGGGTGCTGAACGAGAATCAGCCTTCGTCAAATTAAAGCAGTTGTTGTCTACTCCTGTTTTGCATTTACCCGACTTCTCCAAGCAGTTTGTGGTTCAGGTTGATGCTCTAGGAGCTGTATTGGGTCAAAGGACTGTTGGAGTGGCTCCAGTAGCTTTCGCTAGTAGAATTTGTCAGAGTCAGAGCGACGTCTACACACATATGAAAAAGAAACATTAGCTTGCCTGTTTGGAATAGAAAAATTTGCTCCTTACATAGAACACGAAGAATTTAACCTATAAAATGACAACCAGGCCCTTAGCTGGGTATTGAATCACCCTAACCAGTTGGGAAAATTGGGTCGTTGGGTCCTTCGTCTGTCTCGTTTTAGGTTCAAAATTTATTACGTGCTCGGATCAGATAATGTTGTGGCGGATGTCCTTCCCCGGATGTTTGACTCTGCGGAATTTCAGGTTGAGGATGAAACCTATTGAAAGTGTTGCCCTTTTGCAGAGTTTTCCAGAGTGTTTTACGACTACTAAAGACGGTCAAAATACTGATCCTCTAGCCAGATACGAGGTGAGCTAGCCTCGAATAATGTGGTGCCTTATGTGGAAGAACAGGGTTATTATTTATTTTACTGGTACTTCCGGTCGTGCTAGAAAGGTGTTGGCTCCTGAAGCCATGCGTCCCATGATAAAGAAATATTACCATGATTCTGTGTTTGGAGGACACTTGGGTGACAACAAAACCTTCCAAAAAATTCCTACCACCTTTGCGTGGCCAGGTTTGAAACAGGACGTCCCCGCCTATGTCCGCAGTTGTGAAAACTGTTAGAAATGTAAACAGGCTCAGCAGGCCAATTTTGGGTAGAGATACGGGCCAACCTCATGAAGGCTCTTGGCATGTAGCCCACCTCGACATCTTTGGACAGTTTGTCCGTTCTAAGAAGGGAAATGTTAGTACAGTAAAACCTCGTTAATTCGAAATTGGTTAATTCGAAATGCTATATAAATCGAAGCCATCGCTCGGTCCCGAACGTGAGGATAGGATTTTACATGATATGGAGTTTGGTTAGTTTGAAATTCGGTAAATTTGTAATTCGAAGCTTTTTTCTGGGCCAAACAGGGATCAAGTCCTAGTAATTCGAAGTCATTTTGATACAGAAGTCAGTAAAGTGTGCAAAATCTAAGAATAATGCTGCGTCGCGTGGCTTTGTACAGTCCTGGCTTTGTTTCCATTACCGCGCTGACCTTGAGGCTTCCTTGCTGTCGGCTTGTGCACGGCAATCGAGTTCGAATGTGTGTGTGTGATGTGCGCAAAGAGAGAGGAAATAAAGAATGGAAGGCAGGAACGGCACAGCGTGCGACAACCTGTGGCTGTGTGATATGACGATCACATGATTTTTGTGCTTTCCTTCCGCATTGTGAGCTAGATACAGTTACGGTGAGACACGTGCGCATGTGCCATGAGTCTGGAGTATTTCAACGGCCAGGGAGAAGCGGGTAGAATGAGTGAAGGAGAGGATGAAGAAGAAGGTAGCTCATACACTCACCCCCCCCAACTTGTTGATCGAGCTGGTTTATTTATAGAACTTCTCCACTGCTCTTCTCCCCGCCTAGCTAGCCACATACCAAGCAGATGTCAGAGTTGCGTCATCCTGCAAGTGCCTCCCATACCCTATCCATTCAAAGGTTGCAGCTAATTCAGTCAAGTGAATGACAATAACATTTTTGCACAGCATAAATGTCATTTTAATTACAGTAGAACCCCTATATTACACTTTCTAAGGGACAAATGAAAAATGGTGTAAATGAAAGGAAAGTGTAAATGGAGGGAAACAACAAAAACTGTAACAAAACCTCTGTTAATTAAAATATTTTACAACTTAATTCATAATTGCAGGACAGATGAAATATGTGACCTAGTCTTTATAAGTAAAATGATAACCCTCTAACAAAAAAATTTTAGCATCAAAATTCTTCTGAGCATAGATTAAGGAAAGGTGTGATATATAGTACTAACATTGATTAAATTACCCCTTTGTTTTTAAAACTTGTAATACACGTACATAATATAGTCTACAGTTTTCTCTCTATTAAAATTTCATCCTTCTTAAACAATATCAACATTTAATTTGAAATTTTAGGGGAAAATATTGATAGCTTCATAAAAAAATAAGTGTAAATCAGGGGAAGCAAGTATCAACTTAAGTGTAAATGGCAGGAACACAATACATTGTTAACATAGGGAAAATAATGGGAACCAGAAAAAATGGTGTATTTAAGGGGAAAGAGTAATTCAGGGGAATGTAAAATCGGGGTTCTACTGTATTGGAAAATATAAGTAATGTTTGTAACGGCACAATCACAATGTTAGGAATGAAGACATAATTCAATTGCTTTGATTTACTTCGTTAGAAATTTTTATTTCTGTTGCAACCTTAGAGTGGACGGAGTATAGTCCTTGTTCTCTTCTACCTCCCTTTCCCTTCCCACTTTCAGGCGTGAGTCACCAGTCAACAATGCAGCTTTTAGGAGAATACGTACAGCAGAATGACAGGCAAAAAGGCACAGGTTTGTTTATTGTGTTTGGCTCGTGTCCTGTAACTGGCAATTCGTGGGAGGAGAGAACAGATAGCTGTCAAGGTCGCAGTGTCTGCTGCCTCCCGTGCTACGTTGCCACATTGTGTGCACTGCACTGATGCCATACAACCGTCTGGCTGGCTGCACTACCTGTCGCGGTTTATCACTCAACTTCTTATCACTTAAAATAATATTTAACTAACACGGAATCTGATTTTTCCTTGGAAAAACTAATGGAAAAGTAACTTTGCACTTGCGAAAATGACTCGACGACTATGTTTACAAATTTTCATTCAGGAGGAGGGTTAGTCATACACTAGACACCCGATTTTACGAACCCTGGATTTAACGATGGTAGCGATTCTATGAATACAATCTCTGGAACCCTCAAAAAATAACAAAATTATATGACAAAAAAAATTGTAAGGAATGACGTTGACAATGAATAAAACACACTGTATCTAATTCATGGCATTAACATAAGAATTGTAGAGTTGCAGTTATTACTTGGTAATTCACAATATTTAAAAATAAAACAAAAATAGCGAAAATTCGTTAAAAAATGCGGCAGTCACAGATTGCAAACCACGCGGCGGCAGCGGCGCCTGTGCCAAGCCGACCGGCCTGTCTCTAACTCCGACGTATTAGGATCTATATTGAGGTCGTACTATAGACGCAAAGTTCCAGTGCATGCGCATGTGCTCATTTCACTATAGTGCAGCCTTCTTCGAGGCTGTTTCACAACGTCTTATATCTCTCTCATCTCGCGCCGAATGAGTTTACTTTTTTACACGAACCCTATTAATAATAGCGTTATATTTTTCTTTATTGCGTTAACACCGTACGTACTTAAAACAATTAACTTGGCGCATAATTTGCTTAAACAATGCGTTACTGTGTGTCGTAAAATGTGTGTTTCACAAGTAAGCACGATAATAGCGCTACCTATTATCCAAGTGTAGAAACATTTTTCTCCGAGTATGTCGAACTTGGAAAATAGATAGACGTTTGTGTATTACGTAATCTCAGAACTCCTAATTTATTTTTACCGCATACACTGACTGTGAAAGTGATTATTTTCTATCACTTATACATGTAATTCTCGACGATTTTAGGTAAGAACGTCACAAAATGGCGTTTTTGGAACAATGACGGCATATGCTACGGTGCCACTATCTATCCGCCATCTTGTGAACGTTCGTACAATTGCGCTATCTGTCCGCTCTGCACGCTACTAGTATCTACGTTCTCGTACAATTCATCAACAACGTCGAGGGAATGTTTTTACGTTAAGTTATATAAAACTGCGCAATGAATAAATACATCCGGATATTCCTTCTATCTTGGGTGAATAATTTACACTGGCATTTTACTAGTAAGGAATGCCTACTTTTTTTTTTCCATTAAACGCTACGCAAATCGGGTTATTCACTCGTGAGAAGGCACTCGACAGGTCTGTTTTCTCTTTTCTTTTAAAGACAAAGGTCGATCACATCTATTGTTTAGCGGTGTTCTTTTGATCATAAGATGTCCGACTATTGATATATATTTATATTTAAACTATCACTTGCGTTATTTTTCCGTTAAATGCTACGGAAGTCGGTCTATTCGCTCGAGAGAAGACACTCGGAATCTCGATTTTCTCATTTTTGGGGGACAAGGGTCGGTCATATCTACCGCTCAACAGTGTGACGTCTGGCTACTGATATAAATTTATGTTTACATTATTACGTTAATTAATTTCCCGCAAAACGCTACGGAAGTCGGGGCCTAGAGACACTTTGCAGAAAAAATGCAATTTTAAATTTTTCTGTTATAGTGGGGGAGGAGTGGGGGGGGGGGGGCAAAAATAAACCGCTATCGAATTTACGAAGGTAGCGATTTTACGAATGCGATGAGAGGAACCTTGAGTATTCGTAAAATCGGGGGTCTAGAGTAATTACTATTTTAGGTGTGTTACATTGTTTATGAAATAATTTCACTGGCAAAACATCACATATTCCTTCCAAAAGCTACTGGAAAATCACTTTGCACTTGTAAAATTACTCGGCGTGAAATATTTACAATTTTTTGGGGGTAGGCTATAGGGTGGTAAAACTTACAGCTTTGGGCTAAAAATTCTTCAAGATGTCCGTAAAATTCTTCTGCCTCTTAGATATCCGAAACCATGCATTTATAAATTACCGTATTTTCCTACGTATAAGATTAATTTTTGTTTTACAAGTGTCCCAGCCCTGTTTTTTTTAACCACGCATAGCAGCTAGCGTCGTTTGGCGATCAATACATCTGAAGCGCGTGCGGAGATCCTTTGTCTCACCAACACATTGCTCTATGTTGACAACATACAGGAATGTGATAACTTTCTGCAAGCAGCTGCTGCAGCAGTGCAGCCCGGCGTTGGCATGTGGCGTACAGCCGTGAACTGACGATGTCGCTGGCCACCGTCGCTGTGCATTTCCTTGGCTTTTGGGCGCCTGGAGGGCAGTAGTGCCCATGTTATTGGTTTCTGTCTTTCCTATGATATTTATAAAACGGTAATAAATGCATTACAAATATTTAAACAAGGTATTTATGTTTCTGGCAAAGGAAAAAAAATTTTTTTCTGCCGGGTATTTCAAATTTAATAATTAAATATTTTCCAAGATTTTGTACCTTCAAAACAACGACTCGTCTTATGTGCGGGATTGTCGTATATGCTGGCAAATACGGCAGTAATAACAATCACATGCTGTGGCAAAGGCAACGCATGGCAGACATCGAGAGCTGGAACAGGGAAGGGGAAGCGCAGAGTTGCCGACAGCCTAGTAGACATGATGCGCGTTACTTGCAGTACAGTGCTCGCCAAGAAAAACCAAGCATACACAACCAAGAAAAATGCAACAGACTTTTTGGTTCAGTTACTTCATACTACTATTCCCTTTTTCAATTCGGATGCTTAAAAGTGCTCGAAGACTACCGTACAAATGGGTCAGAAACACCAAATTTGTACAAAAAAAAAAGTAATTTGAAGTACCAAAATTTCGGTCCTGGGCACTTCGAATTAACGAGGTTTTACTGTATATTAATATTGTTGGAAAGATTTTATAAGTTTGTGTTTTTAATGCCTTTGAGCAACATGAAGGCCCAAATGATTGTGAAAACCTTAAGTACACATGTGTGGAAAATTTTTGGCGCTCCGAAGCATTTGGTTACCTACAATGCTCGTTATTTCACATCTACTGCGTTAAAAAATATGTGTTTTCAGTGGGCTGTAAAACACTATACTTCAAGTCCCTATTACCCTTGCGGTAATCAAGTAGAGGGCTTTAATAAAAATTTAAAGACTTGCCTCACCATATTTTGTATTCAGGAACAAGTACTTTGGGATAATGATTTAGAGTTTATTAATTTAGGCTTTAATTGTACTACTCATAGTGCCACGGGTGTTCATCCCTGTGTTCCTTTTGTGGGTTTCCATCATTCCCATCCCTCACTGAATACTTGGGGTCTCCCTTCCCCAATTTCTCATTTAAATTATGTGGAGCGGGATAAATTGTTTGGCGACGTGGCTCGACGTCTCGCGGTAGTGAAAAGGTAGGTTTCTAACTGCTTAAATAAAGTTCAGGTTGATCCTTCCTTTGCAGTTGGTGACCAGATGCTGGCGTCCAGTTGAACGCCAAATTCCTAGAGGAGTACAAGGGTCCATATATTATAAAACGCCTTTTAGGGCCAAATACTGTTGTGATAAAATCATTAAATTCTACAGGAGGAATGTGTAAGGCTCACGCTAAGGGGCATCCATCAACTTTAAATGCCCTTGACATATGACGTCACCTGTTCCTGCGTTATACACATGCTGTGTATGTATTCTTCAAGAACAATTGTCTGTATTCTTCAAGAACTACTGTCCGTATTCTTCAAGAAATTTTGTCTGTATTCTTCAAGAACTACTGTCCGTATTCTTCAAGAAATTTTGTCTGTATTCTTCAAGAACTACTGTCCGTATTCTTCAAGAAATTTTGTCTGTATTCTTCAACAGGGTGGCCACCAAATCTGGATGTTAAAATTCATGCATTTTTCCAGGTTTTCAAGGTCCAAAATTTCGTTTTTCAAGGAACTGTCTAAATAAGTAAACTGTAGGACTACACACATTTAAATACTATTGTGGAATCGAATGACTTACTGTAGACGCTCCCCAAAATACCACTATGTAACTACATATCTACACACGCAATTAAGTTACATATAAGACCACAATACTAAGAAATCTTACATTTCACTACAAACCAAAAAGGTTAAATTTAACTGTTGGAAATCACTACAACATTCGATGGTTTTTGTAGGCGGTAAATATCAAGTTTAGCTACTCATTGTGTACCGGCCAAACTATTGATTTTAGACACATACTTTGCTGATGAAAAATGTTACTACATAGTGACATTCTAAATAGTCCTACGTAAAAAAATTTTTGTTAGGTTAGGTTTTTTAGGTTAGTTTAAGTAAGTTTAGGTTAGTTTTAGTAAGATTAGGTTAAAACCAGACCTAACCTTACATTAGGTTAGGTAAAGTCAGGTTATGTAACATAACGTAATCTAAGCTAACTTACTAACCTAACTTAAACTAAACTAACCTAAAAACCTAACCTAAAATAAATTTTTTTACGTGGGACTGTATAGAAAGTCACTAGAAACATCTTTCATCAATAAACTGTGTGTCTAAACTCAATAGTTTGGCCGAGTTAAACTTGATGTTTACCATTAAGCTAAGTTGACCTTTCAACGTTCTCCATAATAACTGTGAGATAAATTTGTTACGTCATATTTTAGGAAATAGCGTCAGTATTAATATTTTCAAAGTACAAAAAAAAAAAAAAGGATAGAGAATAACTAAGAAGTTTTATTTTATGTCCGTGCACTCCGTTTGATCCCAAAACTGGGATATGGAGTTTGGCAATAATAACCTTGAATGTGTTCATTAGTGTTTTGGAGTTATATATTATTTCCTATTGAAGTTAATGTGCAACAACTTTACCTTTATTGTTTTCACTATTTCTTGCCGCTGATAATATTTATGCTGCATTATACCATTCGTTTCTCGTATTTCATGCGATACGCGAAGAAAATCTTATGCCTGTGTGTTGTTTCCCCGCAACGATTCTGGCAAATTATACGTCACATCTTCATTACAAACAGACAAGTCTTAGTTCTTATTTCATTTTGCAGTGATAAAATATACAATAATAATTTTATCACTGCATATTATGAAGAATAATTAACGGGAAGCAAGCAAAACCACAACAAATAAACACGTTGCTTCACGTAACCTAAACAACCGCCATTTTATCGTCAATTTGACTCTCTCGAAACTCGCTTTTGAGTCAAAAATAGACTTATCGTTTCATGTAGCAATACATCTCTAATCAAACACGCACTACGAAACACGTCATAAACATTGCACAATTCTTTTGTAATTTTAACTCTGAATATTTTAATTAATTTCTGTTCGTAAAAAAATTGTTCCCGTACGAACGAAACTTTACTATAAACAGTTCGCCACAAAACCAAAAAGAAGCCACATCTATCCTGGTCCATTTTTTCCCGGTAATCACCAGGAATTCATGCAGAATTCAAGGATTTTTCCCGGCGATACAAATCCACGCATATTTCCCACTTTTTCCGGAATTCCCGGCAGGTGGCCACCCTGTTCATGAACTATGCTACGTATTTCTGTATGTACTTCAAGAATGTGATTGTAAAACTTCTATAACTATTCTTGTCTCTTCTACTCTTCAAGAACTATACTTTTCTATAGTGTCTTAAGACAGTTTTCTACTCTACGAATTTTGGTATTGTCTATTTTCTTCGAACTGTGTGTTACTAACTATGCTGTGTTTCCTATGAACATTGTTTATGAACCCTGCATTATGAACTTCGCTATGTCACTGAAGATTTCTTATTTCAAGATGATTGTTTTCAGATGTATTATATGTATTGAAAGGGTTTGATCGGTGCTTTTGAGAACTTGAACTGGAAAACTTTTGTTCCCTGTAAGACAAGTTTGGGGGAAGGGGGGTGATTGCACCATTTGGGTGCCTACAGCGCTCTCGTCAGCAGTGCATAGTGGACCACGTGCCTATTTGATGGCTCGGACGGCTGTTGTTTAGTATCGCTATATTTCCTTGCTCTTACTCTATGCTTCCCCTTCTTCTTTTCCTGCGCAGGCGCGTTAGCTAGACTCTGGCCAGGTTGAACTAAGGTTCTTGCATGGGCCGTCAGCTCACTTTCCTTTCTCTTCTGGACGTGGGCACTGAGAATGTAGTACTTCTGAGCTCCTAGTTAGTGTGTTAGGGTAGGTTGGGGACTTGTCCCCCCATGGCGAGCAAGGCGGCTGCCGTCATGTGTTGCTCTTGAATTAGTTTGTTTGATTCTTGTTATAATGTTTTTTCTAAATTCCTTTTCGGTCGCCGTCTGATGAAAAATTCTCTCTCGGTCTTAAATGTTTATTGTAGGATTTGCTATTGTTCTTTGCTATGTGACTTTTCCACGTGGTATTTATTAGCTGTTGTGATTACTTGTTGCTTGATTGCCCGATGGCTTTTTGCAAACAAGTGTGTTGCTTTTAGAGATGGACCGATACCGATCCCGAAACCGATGCATTGGCCGATATACCCAAAATCGGCATCGGTTACTATCGGCCCTGAACCAACCAATTCATTCAACCAAATCATTGAACACAAATACGTACATAATCACACATCTTAAAAATTAGGACTTACCATTGACCCAGTAACGTTTAATTACCCATAGGGGCACGGAATTTCGTGAATTGCGATATCGCGAAATGAATCCGAAACTAACCTAAATTCACGACAAAATCCCGAAATCAGCTAAATAAAACCGAAATTACGATGTTAACACGAAAACAGAGTAATACCGTAATTTTTACCAAAAATGGTGCAACTGAATGCAGGAATCGCATTGTAATCCCGAAGTTACTTTCAGCTTATCAGAGAATGTTGTTTATACGACTTTGGTGCGAACAAGTCAGCTGTGAATGCTTCAAGGTCACTGCGTGACGCAGCGGCGGCTTAGTGTAAACTATCAGCCGCCATGTTGTTCATGCTGCATGGTACATGTACCTATGTATGCGTACCGGTTTTTAATCAATTTACGTACCCGTTTATTCGTATTCGTAC
>PNEQ01065004.1:0-45002 GCA_003012365.1 Medauroidea extradentata
TAAAAGCTTGGTCTGTTTGTATTTTTTGTGTTGTTTACCATCTCGTGGCCGTTGATGGCTGTTAACTTGATGTAAAAGGGAAGTGCTGTAAAAGGAAGGGTGTTATGCAGAGAAGGGTTATGTGAAGAATTTGTTTTATTATATGGTGATGTAATTGTTGATTTTTGGGCACCTTCGTCGTTGGTCCAATGGGGTGTACGCAGTGTTTAGGTCATTCTCGTCGTCGTTCCAAAGGAATGTACCATATTTTTGGGGAGTGATAAGTTGAGGGTTCAGACTTCCTGTAATCAACTAAACTTTACAAAAGCAAACCAAGTGTACAGGATGTGATGTATTAGTACATAGTAAGAAAAGTAATGGATTGCAGATTATTTTAATTTTTTTGTTACATTGAAATTAAGGGTGCAACAAAAGTGTGCTGCCACAAGCCGATGCATAAATTTAAAAGGTATATTTTTCAATTGATTTTTTTATTGTTTACATGATGTATTACATTATATACAATGGTGCTGAATAAATGTTTCATGCTCAGTAGTGGAGTAAAGGAAAATAATTATGTATACTGGATTTGGATAAATTTTCAAGTGTGGTGGTGTTTTAGAGGTTAGGAAAACAGCAAGTTTGTAATCATGTACAGCGTGCTAGTAAGAGTGATTTGCCCAAGTGCCCATGTGTATTCATTGATGTAGTATATAGTTTATGTAACTCAAGTAATCATTGTATTAATTAATGATTTTGATGTAGCTTATGTAAAACATTGGTATGCATATAGAACCATAATGGTGATGAGCTGTTATATTAAGAGTGTACTTAACACTTATGGTTTGTCCCTTGGGAAAAGCCATTGCATGTTAAGTGGGGGGTTGTGACGTGCACTGGCACGTAGCACTTAACTTGGCCTCTTATCATACAGTAATTTCAATTTTTTTTCTTAATTAATGTTTTTTTTGTTGTTGTTCATAACAAATTAAGTAGGCCAACTTAACCAGGTATAAGGGTGTATACGGCGGGATCCAACCTATTAATTGGGGATGCGAGTAGAGAAATTTACATTAAAATTTTCTTTTTAATCTTAAATTTAACTTTAAAGCAAGAGAAAACCATAGAATTTTACATGTCAATTTTATTGGATTTATATCGTGTTTGGACTCATTTTAAAGCTAATTTAATTTCAAACAACTTTTCCAAGTAAAATTTTCTTATTTTTTGCCTTGTTTAGATTTTTTTTTTTAAATTTCAAGTAGCTTATTAGCTTGCTTCTCCTGGAATAGGATTTATTTGGCAGGCTAGTAGTAGTTATCTTGCTTGGAAGCACGTACAGAGAAGTGCTGGCTTTTAAAATTTCAAATAAGATCGGAGCTAGCCAGTGCTTAGATAGATTTATCTGGCAGGCAGGTCAGAGTTCACTCGCTTGGAGGCACGAACAGGGACGTGCTGGAATGCGGGGACTCTGCAGGGCATTTCTCGATCAACATGGGTGGTAGTGTCGTGTGCAACAACACTAAAAAGGTTGTGATCCGCGACAGATTGAGGACGCTGCACATCCCCAATTAATAAACTAATGAATATTTAGCTGGTAGTATGGAATAAAATGCTTTGTAAATTTATCAATATCTATGTTACATACAATTTTTAGGTTATAAACGTCAATAAACCAGCTTTTTAGGCAAGTTGGATTTTGATGTATCCCTCCGCCGCTCGGCCGAGTAAGTCAGAGTGTTCGCCCGGGAGTTTATTAGTTGGGGCGTCATGGCGGCAGGAAGAGGACGTGTTAAACGTGGTAGAGGGGTTGTGAAGCCTAGAGGACGGATTCGTTAGGAGAAATCAGTCTTTATTTATTTCTCTTTTTGGCATACTGCCTTTTTATTTCTAGTAATGTAACCAGCAGTAGGTATTGATAACCGCGTAGTCGGAATTAGGGTAGATAAAGTGCCGGACCAAGTACTACTACGGAGGAAAACTGCAAGTTGTAATCCGTAGATATAAAAGTCACCTCAACTATTTCTGGGCGAGCACTCGCAATGTTAATTGCCAGTGTCTGTTAAATTGCGTCAAAAGAAAGATTAAATAAGAGAAAGAAAATGCCAATATTATGATTTTTATTTAATTATTCATCTGTGGTTGATTAACCTCACTGCTATCCGGGCATTAATCTAATAGGTACCGCCTCTACATCAGCTCGCTGTGTTTTTGGTTTGTTTTTGCCGGCTAACTACTTGTAATAGCAACGGAGGAGGGTTACATCCAACATCTAGATAGTAACAACGTAGACGTACTAGACGCAGACCCATTACAATAAAGGACATTTTTATGTAATATTTTTATTAATATTAAATTCCATAGGAGACAGTGTATTGGGGGAAGGAATCACATATAATTTTGATGTAAGAAATGTAAAATGCAGTTAGGGAACTATAAGTTTAATTATAGCCACATGGCTGAAGGGCGATGGCAACATAGCTTTGTTTGAACAAGGGTATCCAATCTATACCATATTTGGTCGGGGGTAGAGCCGTAAACTTCTTTGCATGTTTATTTCTTGTTTGGCCTCTGCCGTATTAAGACGTGTTTTGGAGCCTTGTAAACCATTGGCTGACACTATAGTTGTATGGTAGTGTTGGTGAATGGTGGGGGGCCTGTAAGACAGACTTGTACGCCTTATTAGGCAACAAGTGAGGGCCAAGCCTGTGATTGGCTAGCTGAGAAATGCACAGTAGTGGTCACAGGGTCAGGCGAAAAGACCATCGCCGAGGGAGATAAATCATCGCAATGTTGCCAAGGACGGTCATGCGAGTGGGCTGTGGCCCAACTAACCAATGAAAGGATAGGGAGTGGCAAATTTACCACATGCGGGCAGCACCAGCGCCTAAACTTACTTCAATTATGAATAAATTTAAATTTTAGGATTAACCTTTATTTATTAAATTTCTTCCGCCAGTGCATGTAGATCGTTGGTGCGGGATGTTTCGGCATTTCATTTCATGAAGTATAGGCCGTGTGCCGGTTTTTATTTTTCCTTCCAAGCGAGACTTTCTTGAGAATACACTGGTGACTGGAGGAATATTTTTTTTGCTATACGATGGTGAAAAAACGGAATAAAAACTGAAACGAACTACAACTCTTTCATTTGAAGGGTAACATAGAACTAATCCTGTAAAATTACAGGCATAGCTAGTCATGGCAAATAACTTTACCATTCAGGAAAAGTGCAAGTAGTTCATCATCGAATTTACCCAGCTCGAGAGGGCGTGGCTGGAAGTGTCGCTGTCCATCTCCAGTTCCGACATGAACCAACGCAAGAGGAGCGCGATGTCACAACTTGTTGAAGTTGTGTAGAGCAGAGTTTCTGTTTCTGGAGCTGACGTAAATCTTCTTTAAAACAGGACACATTTGTAAATATTGATTCTTGTTTAATCCATCTCCTGAGATGAAATTGTTCAGCTGAAGCATCCTTGTCTTCCTACATAGTTGATAAAGCGTCGCACATACACCTCAATGTGGATAAGTTTCATCCAGAAAAGTATTCAGAACAACAGAAGGGTTCTGGGATGGTCATGAGCTACCGCAAAAGCCACTTGAAGTGATTTGAGTTCGAGAACATTATGAACCAGAGGGCAACCACCTTGGCTGTTCAGAGTGAGGTAAGTGTAGTCATGCCACCAAAGGCTATGAGAATCAAGTAAATGAAATAAGGCCACGTGAAGCACAGTCTGCCGGGTTGTGCACGGAGGGCACGGGTTTCCAGAATTGAGGGGAAACACATTCATGAATCTGGGCAATACAATTTGTCAAAGATGTTTTCAAATTATACGAGGGCATTATCCAGGTCAGGGTCTCACTTGAATCAGACCATCCATGAGCACAAGTAGTTGTCACGTATTGGGCCAGGAAGATGAGCACTACAGAGTTCTAGCTGTGGCAGAGAAGTTGCTTTAAGGGAGTTACTCTTGACCTAGCAATGATGAGGCTCATAGTCACATTTTCCATGGTATCTATAACTCGCAAATAGACAACCGCTTCATAGTCGCTCTCCAAAGTATGAGTTTCTACATTTGTAACATCAGGGCAAATAAACTGTGAACGTTGTAGAGACTGCACATACCATTCACAAACTAGTGTCACTTCTTTGCGAGGTAAGCCAGCCTAGCCCTTCATTCCAGAGAAGCTGCATTGATATCTTAGCCTCCACAACAAATGGGAAAGAGCCAGCCCATGGTGTCAGATTCCAGCAATTTGAGACAACACAAAGAGTTTGCTAGCTCTACCCTGGTTGATATTCAAGTTGTATGAAAATGTAATAACTTCAGGATTCCACTGCAAACCAGGAATGTTGACCACAGACCCACCTGTGTGTTCTACAGCTTTATGATGTTCATGATGAGTGACTGGCACCGGGTGCAATACATAACAATGGTGGTTGCTGCACCACTTTTGACATTCAAATCCTCTTAACTCAGTAGTTCCACTAATTGATTCCATAACATTGTCACCTCTTAGAGTGTTAGTGTTCCTGTTACAACATTGTTCACAAAGATATGATGTAAAATGGCATTTTCAGCCAATGTGTATTGATGTCCATCATCAATGGCCAGCTGTTGGAGGGTTAAAAATGGCAAAAACTGGTAAGGAAACGTCAGTAATGCTCGTCTGAAGTTCGGGACCAATGAGAGAACAATCGTTCAGAGATACCCCATTGTCAGTCTTAGAGCTAACATTACAACAACTCTTGAGTTTGATAGTGGAGCTTGAGATCTTCGTAAAACCATGATGGGAAACTTAATACACTGTGACTGATGAGCCTGTTTTATGCACGTATGGTGCGGTATTGCTATACAGTTCAGTGTGACTCGATTCCACACAATCAGTCATGAAATCAGTGCAGAGTGCCTTGAGATACGGTCGAAGTACTAACCTCAGTTAAAGGGCAAAATCCGCACACACCCACACATCTCGAAGATGGGGACCTTTTGCTCGTCAAACGGTAGTTCTACTGTATATTTATTCGAACTGTCACTACAATACATAACTAGGAAATGATGGTCACAATAGTTTTCTTCGTGTGGTTTAGCACTGACAGATGACGGTTCCTCGATTACCCCAAATATTTTCAGTGCTGAGCCAAGGGGATCGTATAAACCAATGGTAGGCCTATATAGGAAGCAAAATAATTCCTATAAAATGAAAAGGCCACACAAAGTTTAAAAACTAAGTGTGGGTGACTTTGAATACCCGCGGTAACTTAATGGGGATTAAAATAAATATTTTTCACAAATATTGTAGCCCTGAATGGAGAAATTTACTTGCAATAATTTCCAACTAATGACTGTCCACATTACATTATATTTGATCACAGTTGACAAGTGTGGAAAATAAAAATAGTATGAAGGGTCAAAGTCATCCCAATGTGTCCCAAGTCATCCTCACTAGTAACAACCATTGAAACATACATTTTACTATTCTGTTGCTACTATTGAAATATAAATTTTGCTATTCTGTTGGTTAAGTTGATGAATCCTATTTTACAATTATCAAGCATGGTTAAAATTAGGTCAAGTCTGTCATTTGAAAATACTTTACTGTTTACATGGCCCAAAAGCAATATATACGAGAAATTTATGCTGGCTGCATTTAAGTATGAAAACTTTTATTTTCGATGTGATGATTTTTTTTATTACATCACAAATATGAAATGTCTAACAAGTGAACATTGAAACAAAAAACATAACTGTTATCATAAGTTTTGAAAATAATATGTGTTATATTTAGGAAGTAAAAATTAAAATAAAACGTAGTCTTACATTCGGGTAAATATAGTATTAAGTATATTCGCTGTACGTCTGAATGGCTAGTTACGACAGGGGTTCACGTTTCATATATCGAGATATGGAAGCTTTTGCACAGAATACATGGAATTATGTCATTCTGCTGCTGATGCATGCAATACAGTTTCACCTGTCGAGTAACAAGCAAGTGGAGCACATGGGCAAAAAAAGTCCATGCAAAATGAAAAATGTAGTCAAAGGTGACTGGCATACCAAAGTGATGAGAATATTGTTTGCACTGCGAACCACCCCATTCGCAAAATCTTTATGGCCCAGCAGATTCATTAATGGGACCCACTCTTAGGATGACCTTGGATCAATTGTACCCAGTGACTAATGCACTGAATTGATGCCCTGGATAATCTCTGATGTTCAAGAGCAACAGATCTATATGGGACCAGATTACGACAGGCAGGAACATTGGTATCATTGGGAATACTGTATATCTTGCGCAGAGAGCCTAGCACTTCATGTACAGACACATCATTCGCAAGACCGACTTAGCACATCCAAACACCAGAGACCAGAGAGCTGCTTGAGAAGAGAACAACCAGGAAGATAAGCCCTTGAGCAGTCCTCAAGAGAGCAATTGTCCCAACCTCAACGAGTGTGCTGGCGGTATGGAAAGGGCAAGTGGAAGTAGGAACCTGAACTGCAGAGTGAATTGTACAATATTCAGTCAGAAGGCTATCAACCAGCTCCTGTGGTGGGCAAGTTCCAGCAGTGTGGAAGCTCACCGTGCAATTGGAGGATGAATGCGACACAAGCCCTACCCAGGAATCTGGAGAACTAGGTAGCAGCAACTAGTCAGCAGCAGTTGTATTACCGCAGCCCCCTTAAGATATAAGATTCCTACAAACCAAAATTCTCTGATGATCATAGTGAACCCGCAACCACATCCATCTGTAGCAGTTCTTTTTCTTCTGTAATGCTACTTCACGTTGGGGTGTTACACTCCCAGATGACTGTTATCTAACAGTCCATGTAAATGTTCCATCAAAAACTTGTTTGTATAAGTTCAACAGCCCCAAGAATGCTTGAAGGTCTTGTTGATAAAATTAGTTCTGCAGTGACCTTTCCTGTTTGACACACCTTGCATCAATCTTCTCCTGCCTGTGCCCATTACTCCTCTTAACTCGAGCCAACACCCAGATCTCTTCATATAATATAACACTCGGTATGCATTGCTGTCATCAGGCGTGGGCTATACATCTACACACTCGACACTGCAGATGATGAGTGTTGTACTGTTAAGAACTCTGTAGTAACCTCATTCTTCAATTGTAAGTCTGCATTTTCCAAATCTAACTTGCGGAAAAATTCTCTTCCCTCCAATTAAGCAAGTGTGACTATAATTTTTTGAAATAGATAACTTTCTACACGAGTAGCTTCATTGAGTATACCTTTATAATTACCAATCATGTATTCTGATTAAACAAAACTCCCTTTCATAATGGGCTAAATAGGCATTTTTCAAACTGAATTATGCTACTCATTCATGGACTAACAAAATACAATCAACATAACTAAAATACGAGCTGATGATGAAAATTCAACAATTGACCATTCTTTCATAACCATAGTTAGTATTTCTACAGGAACTATACCATGCTACATAAAGGGATAATGGTACGTGTTCAAAGTATCCAATTTAGACACAAACATATGTTTTAAAAATATGTAATATTTCCCTGCCTTTTGACATATGTACATCATTTACAATACTGTACACTTAACATCCTTAATTTTAAAAATAATGTAGACTGCCTTGTAGAGTAAACTTAAAGATGAAACTTGCAAAGACACTAATAGCAGCTACTTACACAAACTCTTTGTGTAGCAACTAACCCATTGCTACCAGTTCACAACCTTGGTTACAATAAAAGCTACTACATTAATGTAGTTTATTGATACATTACATATATTGGTGTTTCTTTTCTAAGGCTGCATTAGAGCCAAGACAAAGTTAGTTGCCTTGCTCTATGAGTTTCCACAGAGAAGCCAACAGCAGCAGGTAAGAGGAATATCACCACCACAGTTTATTTCATTACATCTATTACTAGTACCACTCATGTACTGCATCTATTCAGCTTTCACAACAGACACAAAACTATAGGACAGAATACATAAGATCTTATTAAAATATTTTATTTAAAAAGTGGTAAAAGGGTACTGCGTATTTCATCCTAATCAACTGACATCCAGTTTTAATTTGTACTTTTGATTATCATGTACTGTACTTTCTTAAATGAACCCATTCCCACATGCGAAAATCCAGGGGCTGACTCCGTCGGGAATCGGCTCTGGATCACCTTGGTGGGAGGTGAGTGGTCTAACCGTTCGTCCACGTGACCCCTTTTTGTAATTTGCATTTTGTTGTTTTCCATCCAAGTTTCTGGTTACCTTCACTAAGTCTACCCTAACTGGCTATAAATCATCCATTTTAACCACTCATACCAAACTTAAAATGTGTGTTGCTGAAACAAAATACACATCAAAAAGTATAAAATGAGAAAAACAACAGATTTTTTTTTTAATGCAATTGCTGCTGTTCTGCTTCGGCCGGCAGAAACTCTGAATTACACATAGTTCCTGCATTTCTAGTTATCTCGACAACAAATAGTTAACACAAATGCCCAGTACACTGACAATTCATAACTAGTCAACTTTTTTTGCCATTGATTTTTAGAAGTGATATACATACTTTTTGATGTGGCTTTATAGTTATAACAAGTATTAGTAATTTAATGACAGCTAAAAACTGGTCTGCAGCATCGACTTAGAAATAAATTTGTATCAAATATTCATATAAATTAGACCAAATATATCAGAGTAACAAATTACAGTAGCTGATTGTAAAATGTTAACATATAAAACATTGTCGCAGGTGATATGTTGTCTGGTTTCTTCCTGCTGCGCATATGAATGGACAGTGACAGAACTAAACTGACTCTTACTCCTATCACCCTGTCAAGAGCACAGACACCTGCAGCAGGTCTGTCGAGTGCGTCTGCTCGAAACATTCCTGCTCAGTAACTTTCTACACCTTCCCATCAAACATAGTTAGATACACATTGGTTTGAATCGAAAGTATACTGTTATAAGGGCAGTCTGTTAACTTTATAATAAAAAAAGCGAAGGTTCAGAATATTCTATTAAGCAAGTGTAAAAATACTGAAAACATACTCAGTCTTCTTAAGAGGATGTTGACATCAATAAATGGTAAGAAACAGTAATCCCGGAGAACTGTTACTACTAACATTGCAAACTATTATCTTGCCGAGTGACACATTCATTTAGCGTGATATCTTGTGCCGAAATGTGAAATATGCGTGATATGTGGTGCCGAAATGTGAAAATACCAAATTCTGCCATGATAAATATTATTGATCATAAATATGTCACCTGGCCAAAATACATGCTCGTAAAGTTCGCAATTGTATCTTCTTGATTTTGTCGAATGGTCTTCAAAAATCTGCTAGCTGTAACTATCACGCTTGGCTTAGATTTATGTATGGACTGTTCATAACCTCGACCTGTTTCGGAAAGTAAAGAAGTAAACCTTGAAGTGTTAGTGTTGAGAGTATTTTGAACTTGAGTAGTAACTAAAGTTGTGTAAAACTATTTTAGAGAGAAGTTTCTGTGTGAAGAAAGCATAGTGGTTGTTAGTAAGCTAACCAGGCAGGCCTACCCTACTAATAGCATGGAGGGCCAACATACACACATGAGAATTATTAACTAGATATAGGTCTACTAAATGGCTGGTAGCCTACTTAACAACAGAAAACAAGTTGCATGAAGGTCTTGTATGACTGCTTTGTTTGCCATTTAGGATAACTACATACTTACACACACAGCTACATACAATATATCAGTTGTGTTAGAGCCTTGGTAGGTCCACCACCTTGATGAATACCAATGAGACTATCTTTTACCCGCACTTGTGTTGTCATCATTCTTAACTCACACTCTAGTAATGTATTGAACGAGGTGGCACTGTGCTAAATAATTTAACTCACATTCTAAAGGACCTTGGTTCAGTCTTTCTATTGGTCCCTCTGACTGTAGTTTTCCAATCATTTGATACTCCTAAATACAGTACGAGCCTTCCCCATTTTCTGTTTGTTCAAACCAATGGTTCTGTCTGTAATGGCCTCGCTGTCGACAAATGTCAAGATCTGCTTACCTCATAAAATCCTGTATTCTTGAATTTTGAAATAGATTTCCTGGCATTATTTTTTAAATTTGAATTAGTAGTGAAATATGAAGGGAAAGAATATGTATAATATACTGCTAGGTATCCAAACTGCCACTCCTTCAAAGAAAAACCAAACAAATCAAGTAGCATACATAGGGGCTTACTTTTTTCAGATCAAACTGAATTTACAATATGACCCTCCATTACTGGCTGAAAGCCTTTGAAAGTGCTGAACATATCTTGTGGTCAGACACTCGATAACTGCAGTGGAATAACTTCACGAATGTTAACTAACCATGCAAGTTGTGAGGAATCAGTGCTACGCTGTATTGTGTATGAGGTTTTCTCAGAACACACACTTTGATATATTGTAGGAACACTATTGGCCATTTACAATAAACTGCATACTTTCTAAGACCGTCTCGTCTAGAATAATAATTTTAAAATATAAGTAATTGGAATCTCAAATGTTAACTTTTGAGTTAGATATAATCTATTGGTAAATAGGTTTGTTTGTTTACTTCAAAATGTGCCAGAAAACTACAAACAATCTGAAAAGACAAAAGTGACCAGGGTTTTAAAAGTTCCCACTTCTAATGCGCTTCCCTGTTCACCCATCTTTCAGTGCTGTGATGTCATTTGAGAGGCAGTAGGGAAGAAACCAGGCAGTACAGAGGAAGTAATTTGGCTCAGAATCTGCTGAGGTGGCAGACATCATCATGTTCACTGACTGCCATATCTGGTCTGCAGCAATGTGAATACTCAACGTTAATGAATTATGATTTGTTCACACACTAGCAGGTAACATGTTCATCCTGTAGTTTTGGATTGTAACACGAGAGTTATAACACAACAAGAACATTGGCACGAGACTTTTTATTGCAACCACGGTACCCTGTGACTACTTGTGTAATCTATTTTCGTTTCCAATTTAGTCTAGTATTCACGAGGTGTGCAATTTATACGATTGTTTCTGGACATCCTATATCTTGTGCAGATCTGACCAATCTCAGGTATTTTTTCATACTGTAAAGGAAAAAGCTAAATGGTGGGTAAAGAGTGTTTTAGGTGTGGGAAAGCAAATCACTTGGCCAATTCTTATCCGTTTAGGTTCAAATGTATTAAATTTTACGGTACTTGGCTTGTAAGTGTTGGGGTGTTATACAATACCCGATACAGACAGCGCAGCCTAATGCAATATATGACAGTATAGTCACAAATGACTAGCCAGATGTTGGGCAAACTTTGAGTAAATTTCGAAGGTTTGACATATGCTGTCAATTCTGAACAACATTTGGTACTGGATCATCTTAAAGTTGACTGCAATGCTGTATTTCTAGCTAAGTTATCAAGATTCTCAGCAAGGATGTAAGACAATGTAGAACGAGGGGCAGAAGTTAGTCAAGAAACTGTCCAGCTACTGACAGCTAGCTGGGGCGCAGTCCCTGCTTCATTCACCTCTATGGGACTATGACTCTTATAACAATTAATAACTAAGTCATACGCGAGACCAAGTTTTGGACCTTCATCCCGCAAGACATCCGTCTTAGTGGCTCACTACTGGAGTAAGACAACTTTTGAAGGCATATGAATCTGCTGACATGTATGCAGACACGCAAACATTCACAAAGGACTCTGTTAGGGGCGTACAAAATCACTGTCATCTATCAGGCACCGTATTCAGAGCTGGCGGAAAATACACACTGGTGCGAATGGCTACAGTAGCCCACGACAGTAGCGTCCAGGCAGAGCTCCAGAGGCGTACCTGCATAGTCTTGGCAGCAGTGCTAGGTTACGTTCATGTAGAGACGGAGGCCAATCAACTATCCAAAGAAGGCATTGCGTCACAGAAGACAAGTGGTAAACGATGACTAAATTAGTAGCAGGGGCAGAGAATTTTGGTGGAGACAACAACAACGTGCTGGAGTTTCGGGATACAGCATAAAGTAATGATGCGTTAATATTTGTAGCAGTTAACCTGAATGTGTAGAAATGCATTTTTAGGAATTGCTAGCGAGGTCCAGATTCTGGTACGAAACCAATCTTGTCTTGCCCAACAATATGGTAGACCCAGAGGAACTGGGCTCAGTTAATATTGTACAGGGGTATTTGTCAGTTGAGGAACAAGATATGTTTTCCTGTTACGAGTCAGATACAAGTGACCAGGAAAAATGTTCTGTTCTATCTGGCTTAGTATGATGATATTAACGAGAGTAACACAAGAAGGAAGTTGCCAGGGGTTTATGAGAATGTCAGTGAGCAGAGCTTCAGGCAAATGCCTCAGTAGGCCTCCAAGACAGTCAGAAAATAGCAAATAAGTTAAGCCAGCTCAAGAGAGGAGGAAGCAACAGGCTTGTTATGAGAATTCGTAGTCTATGAATGCAGGCATCAGGTAGTGGATATGCTTGCAGAATTTAAAGAATAAGTCCTCAGTGAGGTCGAGGGTGGCGTGTAGAGATGTAGGTCTAACACAGAATCTCAGAGATGGAGGGAAATAAAGTACTGAGTGTTTAAGATCGACATTGACAGCTTATATGAGTATCAATGATAGTAGTGGCAGGCAATGGATCCCAGTTCAGGTCTGAAGAGCTGCTGTGAAGGCATGGCAATATATTTACAGCTTACACAACCATTTCACCCACATTCGAGCGGAACAGCGGAAAGAACTATGAATTCAATGAAGGAGGCAGTATTTTAAAGTCATTTAAGTTTCACAGAAGGGCACAGTACTATCTTACCAAATCACAATTTGTTTGTAGTTGTATAACCTTTGTGTGCTTAGGGAATGGATATTTCATTAATTTAAATTATTTTAACGAGTCCTTTCGACATTCTGATTCGCAGTCATGTGGAGCTAGAGCATACTGTTTGGGAGGTCCCGAGTTCGAATTCCATGTGTACGGCTGACCAACCCCAGAGTGCTACGTTATGCTTTCATAAGCTGGTCTCCCAAGTTTTACAGATCCGTGTTGCTGTTTTTCATGCCAGTGTTGTGACTAAGTTAGCCTAACTTATCAGCAACTTCACGTACCTATGTTGATGTTATATCCATTGAATAATAATGTTATCCAGTGCATTAATGTTGTTATTCAAAACACTCAAATTATTTTTCCAATGCACAGTTCATGTTTAAACTGACTTATAACTTCAGTAAAACACTGTTTGCAAGAATAGCAATATTTTTAACACAAAACGCCAACCACGTGCACAGACTTTTTACTAGTGCAAACATGCAATTTACTCAAAAAATATATATAATATTGCTTACAACCGTGTTTAATACTTATACGTGTGTTCTCATTATTAATATTCACACTTTCACAGCAATACCCGGCTAATAATATACTAGGGATTTTTGTAATGTTCACAGGAGTAATTTGTTTACATACACTGCCGTTTGTAATTGTTCTTCACCTGCCTAACAGGACTTCCAACTCCTCAGATGGGTACACACAAATCAGTAGTCGGGCTCAGCTCCCACTATGCTAACTGGGCACTCCCTCTCTCCTCATTCTCAAGAGTTGTGTGGAGGCCAAGCCCACCTAAACCCAACTTTCCTTCAACTCCAGGCTACATGTCTACCTTCCAATCCGAAGTTGTGGGCCGTGAGGCACGCCTAAACCCTCCTGCCCTCAACCTACACCAGTGCCCAATGTAAGGTGGAACACCGAGGCACCCTAGTCGCACGCGACATATAGGAAGGCACCATATCACTAGATTGAATTAGTCCAGGTGCGTAAGTGCTTCTGCCGGACATGGAAGATGAAAATAGTATTAACGGGGTTCCCAAAGTATAGTATGACTGCCTGTCCAGTTGTGCTTTGTATTATTGATTCGTGTAAAGAAAATCTGTAAATAACTTACGAGTGCCCGTACTGTAAATATCTGTTGTTTTAAGTGGAAACATTACTTTTGGGCAAAGAATCAATACATATTTCAAGTGAACATTCCAGTGTTTCTTCTAACCATGTTGAGCGACATCTTAGTGAGCCATGAAACTGAGGAAGAGAGAGAGGCAGGCAATGGCTTCTCTGTAGAATATTGGTCAACCCTAGGGGGTCGTCCCCACATTACAGAAATTGCCAGGGCCAGAGCCGATGCTGCCGGAGCTTTGCGAGCAATACAAATCTAGTCAGGTGCAACCTACAAATCTCGGGGTCTGAACACGTAGTAATGTGAGTTTCACCAAAATAATGCGGGACATAAAGCAAAAGTGGGTGCCCCTGTTAAGCCCTCTGAAAACGTCCCAGCGTCCCTGAACCGCCAGATCCAAGAACTGATAGTTGAGAATCGACTGACACCTAAGTGGGAGAAACCTATTTCCGAACGAAAGTGTCATCTATTGCGACTACTCTTTTAGCCAGGCGAGTGACTACATGGCCTACCCCAAACAAAATTAACACGTGGCCTCACTCTGGGACGTCGCTGTCCCGAAGGCGTAGTTTACCTCTGTCCGCAGGGAAAGAGTTAGTATCATCTCTACCCTCCAGCCAGCTAGCCCAGCCTATTACCTGCAGGGATTTGCTCTTGCAGCATTCAGTGATAAGGGTAAATAAATGTCAAATTTCTTTTCATAGCATCCAACGTGGGGGCGAAAAACAATGAGAACTACAGAAGGCCAGATTTATTGTGCTTCATCCTGGGTATCGACCAAGTACAGAGTCATTTCCCAACTTTGTGTCTCTCAAGAAGCTCCACAAAAGATATAGGCGAAGGCCTCACCTCCCAGTGCTCCCTCCAGGACTGTGTACGGACAGGGCAACAACACACAACATGCTTCCACCGCTGTGAAGTTCCTCAACAACATCTGCCTCCCTGGCATGGCACTTCTATATTTACCTCAAGGTTCGGCCCCCTGTTAAGTTACTGTGAAACCTCAATCCACCAAAACTCAACAACGGCACTCTCCAAGTGAAAGTTTGGGGGAAAAAATGTAGTTGAAGCTACAGTCATCACTGGTTGTGCTCGAGGTAAATTGGTTTGCATAGCATGTATACTACTTGAACCATCCAATTATACTTCCACATTTAAGAGACTTTCCCTCCAAGGTCTGATTTGCCGTCAGTATGAATGTCGACGAGCAGTTGATTATCCAACTTGCAGCTATAGCTACGTGGCTTGCTGCAAAGTAAACAAACTAGTTGCTTGGTTTTCATAACACTTGATGGCCAAATCAGTAATTGGTGTGCACAGAGGTCCTTTAATTACAGTGAATATTTACTGTATTCATATAAATTGATGTGTGCCGTGGACGCCCGTTCTGCCGCCGTCCTTTTTGGGCTGCCGCGGCTGTGTCCCGGCCACGTGCTCTCTCCTCCCTCGCCTTGCTACAGCAGGACATAAGGCACTGTGCTTCATCAGTTGAGACGTCAACACCAACGTCCCTCCCTATGAAGGTACATTACGGTCTACAACTAGCAGTTTTAGGTTAGTCGAATTCGTTTGCAGGGCCTGCAGCGTATTTTCTAGTATTTTCAACAAAATCTGAAGCTGTCCCAGACCATGTGAACATGTTTATGACGTCAGGTGCCAAGGTGCAACGGCATTGTGTAAATAGTGACTTTAGTTATTCAGAAAGCGTACCAAAATACACTGTAGATTTACATGAATGCTTACAGTACTCTTTTTGAAAAACACTTTGAACATTTTGGATATTATTTCAGTTTCTAAAGTCATCATGGCGGCAAGGACACTTAGGAAAGCCTGCCAAGAGTGTTTTAATTTACTTTTTGTGTTCTTAACATTTATATGCTCCTTAAGAGCAAATTTGATGCATGCCTTCTCTTAATTTAAAGCAGAATCTCATTATGTATTTAATTTTTGAATTTAACACGTATTTTATTCTAACGATGCTTTCAGAGATTGTCCTTCAAAAGACTGGCAGTTATATTTATATTTATATGTAATGGACAGAAACATTCTTAAAATTATTTCTTTACTTTTTCATGACTTTTGGTTTTGCATTTATGTTTAAATTAGAATGTAAGAGCAAATCCACCACGTCTGGCGGGAACACGGGCTTCCGGGTCCCCGCCTGACGCCATATTGAGTGAGTCTTCGCCCCGTCAGCGAGCCAGTAGGTTGTGCGCGTGGAGTGTGGTCACGTTTCCCTGAGGTCCCTCATCTTTAGTGACGTAATCATTTAGTTTTCAATAGTTTATTTAGTCTACCGGAACCTTTTGTTTTGTGTCTCTTCATGGCCTCAGGGATAGACGCGCATCAGGGCAGTGCTATTTGAGCCTCCCTCATAACTTTTCACTTAAGTCCATTGTTGGCCGACGCCACTTTTCACAGCTTTACTGATTCGCTCCGAGCGAATCTTTTACGTATGGTCAATGGTGGCACTGCTCGAGGGTGTTTCAAGCTAATAAACCACCACGCTGGTTTCAATTCACGTCTGTGTTTTCCTCAAAGGCAACAATGACTTTCTTCCCCTCCGCACCCTAAGGAGTCACAGCAACCAGAGTCGTCGGGAGCAGCGCATGCCAGGTAGGCTAGCACGCAAACCACCACGAGGACTTCCAACACCGACAAGCGGCAGGAGGGCCAGGTTACATGGCCAACACGCCGTCGACCAACACCAGACGTCAATCTCAGGTAACCGCACGTCGGGCACATCCTTTGGTTCCCCTGAACCGACCCTGGCCTATCCCGCGCCATGTTAAAATAATATGTTCATCATGGGCAGACTGCTAGTCTTCTTGTAGGAATGTCGTCATCATTAGTCGTTTTTGAAGAACTGCAAGAGGAGTAAGAATGCAATAATGATGTGTGAATCTTGTGCCCTGTTTTTGTGTTATGGTCCACTGATGTGGTTGCAATAAATAAAAGCCGCACTTCTTCAAGTAAACTGCTCTTGTAACTGGGACACAGGTCTGGTTATGGTAAGTAATATTTCCTGTGTAGTGACTGGTTGAGGAATTGTGAATCATTAGTTGAGTGTTGATGGACAGACAAACACTAATTAGCAAATTATTTTCCACTTCCAGATTTTGAGCCAAATACAGGCAACATATTCAGTAAAAAAAGTATCTTGTGAGTATTTACAGCTTTTTCTATATAAAACAAACTTTAAATACTACTCAAATACCGACTAAATTAACGAACATAACTATATAAATGGTTGCGTGGTCCTCAAATTCAATATTTGTGGTCAGATAAAACAATAATAGGCACAGTATTTAGAATACAGTAGATGTCTGGATTAACAAATTCAAGTAAGAAACTTAGTGGTCAGGCGGAGCTTCTATAACCTGCAAGGTAGGTGAGGGGAAGGGAGAGAGAAGCTGGTTCATACAATCAGTTCAACAGGCAGACATTATTGTTAATGTCTTAGTTGCTGACCCAGGGATGCATTAACAGAAATACAGTAGTATTAATCTGGATGTTTCATTTCCATGCTAAAGTTACAATTTTCCTGTGTTTTAGTGAGCAAGGGACAGAAAATAATGACTTAATCATTCAAAAAATTTTAACACTTTAGAACTGCTAAAATTTCACATCACAATCAAAGTTTAAAATGTCAGCCAGTAAAAACATACAACATATAGTTGTATCACACATTCCTTCTTGGGGCAATGAGTCTGTACTGTCTGGTAGCACAGTTATTTCATTATTGTATCCTATGTTTAGTATAACCACTTTTTTACAACCTCCTTTCTTAACACTTTCCCACATTTCATATCCCCTTTTTGTGGTTCCATTTGCTGATTTTTACAGTGGAAATTTCGCTCTTTTTCACTTTCCTAGATTTTACTTTACTAGATTCCTTGAGAACTTCAAAAAATGGGGTTCCACAGTATTTTGTTACTGTACGTAATTTAACTTCGGCCACTGATAAGTCTAACATTTTTTGAAACTAGATACATCTGCTTTACTTTACCGTACTTTGTCTAATCGCCTACCATTTCACCTGCACACCACTGTTCTGCCATCCTTGCTATCGCCATAAATATTGTACTACAATATAAAGTACTGTATTCCTCCAGATAAAAGTCTGCATATTTTTAAATATAAAGTTATAAGTTTAGCATTTATTCTCATGTGAGAATACGAACAGGGTTGTGCAAAAGTGGCTTATTTCCCATGAAACCAAAGCAAATGAAAAATTATGGAATTTCGCAAAAGTGAAACGAAAACGAAAGTTTTTTTGAGATTAATCCTGCCTTAATGAAAGTTAAACAAAATTCTTAAAAATCAAAATGTATATGTTTAAATTTGATGATTCATCAATGTTAATGTTTTTTTTTTTCAACACTGTAAAACAATATCATATGGTACTTGACTATCATTCATGGATTTCAGTAGAATATTACAAAAGTAATTTTGGTACACTTTGATGTAGCTAATATCTACTTTTTCGTATAACTGAATCTGATGACATGCTAGCAGGATACAACATAACTTATTAGTGCAAGTATACAACCCTAATTCTGAACACCAATAATTAAAAGTATAAAATATTCACGTATCACCATGACTTGTTGGCGCCTCACTTCTTCACACTATTGGCCATGTTTGTTTACAATTTGCCGCACGCTTGTTCATGGCACGTGAATAAATCATGATGTAAATATTTTTCTAATAAATATGTTTACACAATTTGCATATGCGATTACAAGTTCATTACACTAAGATTTTTTTCTGAACCAATTAAAATGAAACTAACGTCAATAAGCTATCGAACATTAGTTTAACTCGAAATATTTTGCTTATTAATTAATTTCGACAACTGAAATTCTTATCGAAATTGAAATGGAAGTAGCAAAAATTCTGTTTCGGTATACTTAACATTCGCACAATATATCTGGAACAATGGATAACATTAGATATATTTGGCAATATTTTTGCTATCATTTTATTATAACGAAGAAATTACCACATTAAACATGAAAGTAATATTATTTATATACAGAACAGGCCAAAATTAAAATTACGTATTCACATAGTTACATCGAGGTAGCTGTAGGTTTCAGGATGTTTATACTTTAGTATGTGTCCATACACGTCATCTGCGTTAAAAGGCATTTACAAGAAACCATGAGCGTTGCCTGGCTAGATTAAAATGTACATTTTGGCCATTTTAACGAAAATTAATTGGAGTGAAGAATTCTTACGTCCAAAAACTAAATTAAGCTAATTACTTACATGCTTTTGATCACTACCTAGCTATCTTCAGGTGACCGACCGAGAATAGCATGCTAACTCTAGCAAGTTCGTGCTTTTCATGAACTAAAGTAACTGCACTATGAGCTCAGAGAGAAAGTTGAATTAACAATGTTAGTAATCTGCATGCCATAACGTTGATGATTTATGCCATGTATACTGTCTTCTATACCTTGTAGTCTGCATTGTGCATTGTCTGTGCTTGTTATTCACACATTGTTTGTGGAATGGATACAGCAGTTATCTTACGCAACGATATAGCCAAAAAGCAATTCACCACTATTGTTTCAGACTTGTAAATTGTGTATATATGTAGTTCATAAATGTGTGAAGGACAGGGAGAGTTCAAGATTGTAATTAGTTTTAACTGGACACATATGCCCAGTTTGAAATTCCCGCTCTCGGGCTGCTATATTGGACGTACATTTTGATGTGAGTTGGCACCCTTGTCATTGCCAACTCTTAGGTTGGTGTCCCTGTTCCAGCACCAAGAGGACAGTCTACAACTCAACATGGCGGTGAGTGGTCGTGTCGGTGGACTAGTTCGCCAAATATTGTTAAATTGTTAAGTAAATGTTACATCCATTTAGTTTACAGTCCTTTGTCTCGTTCATGTAACAACTATGTAACCTATCTGAAACACCAATGTACCATGTGTACATTTTTTCCACAACCGACACGACCAAAATTAGAGTGGACATCTAACATGTGTGTGTGCCAAAGGGTGGCAGTCTGGAGTGGATACTTTGCAACAGTGCATCTGGAAGTTGGTCTGGAGTGAGTCATTAACTCTTGTGCACACACAGTCAAACGTGTTATATATATCGGCAAAAAAAAACTGTGTTGTTAACCAGTCTAGTGTATGTATTATCTTTCAGTTGAGATCCTATGACTGGGGTGCAAAACTTAAATTAGTAAAGTGGGCAAATGAAATATGGTGTAGCAGGCTTTATTTTAACAGGCTTGTATTTAACATAGCAGAACTGAATAAGAAAATGTCGTAACAAAAAATGTCCAGATTCAACTGTCAGTGCACTCATCAGCCGAGCACTCAGCTTTGGGAAATAATCAACTGTCACTAAGTGTCACACATGGCATGGTTAGTTCTAGATGACATGTCACTAACTGTCACACATGGCATGGTTAGTTCTAGATGACATGTCACTAAGTGTCACACATGGCAGGGTTAGTTCTAGATGACATGTCACTAAGTGTCACACATGGCATGGTTAATTCTAGATGACATGTCACTAAGTGTCACACATGGCACAGTTAGTTCTAGATGACATGTCACTAAGTGTCACACATGGCATGGTTAGTTCTAGATGACATGTCACTAAGTGTCACACATGGCAGGGTTAGTTCTAGATGACATGTCACTAAGTGTCACACATGGCATGGTTAGTTCTAGATGACATGTCACTAAGTGTCACACATGGCATGGTTAGTTCTAGATGACATGTCACTAAGTGTCACACATGGCACAGTTAGTTCTAGATGACATGTTACTAAGTGTCACACATGGCAGGGTTAGTTCTAGATGACATGTCACTTTTTTAACTAGTCTGTTTTTGGAATGGTTTAAGGTGTGCCGCTGTTTAAAAGGGCACACGCACCTAACGAGCCTAAACAAATGCAGTGACTGTCATTAAATTTCAGAGACATGATGTTGATGTTTGTGATAGGAAAGCAATTTCAGTCGCTGTAAAATGCCAATATGTTGCGGAAAGTGTTTAGAGGACCAAATAAAAATTGTTTCCATGATACATATGTTAGATTAGATAATAAAACAAAGGGATACAGACTTTGAGGTGAGTAAAATATTGCATTGGTGTAATTTCACAATTTTTGCATTTAATGTAAATAACAGTGATAAATAATATTAAACAGTTGAATGTCTTACTTTGAAACGGACAGAATCAGATGTTTTTGTGTAGCTGACATTCAGATTTATATAATTTTTATTTTGTTATTGTGATAGGTTGCAGTGGCAGCAGATAATTTTTGGAGATGTATTGCAACTAAAAATTCTTTTAAATAAAGGCTTTTAAACTACTACAAACACTTGAAAATGTGGAAAAAAATGTCATAGGTACATTAAGAACCAATAATTTCGTACTATGTATATTTGACCAACATTGGTTCTTGTAAGTGTAAGTGTGTTGTTTAGAGAACTATTTGTGACTTAATGTTGTCACTCTAAGAACTTAACAACGGCATTAACAGAGGACTACTGTAACTTTATCAGACATTTGGAACTGTATTAGAACTAGTAGTCTCTCTCCCCAGGAAGGTTGTCATGCTTATTACATGCAATCAAAGGTCTAGTAATGACAATCATTTCACAGGATAATTATGTTACAGGTGATTCAAGATAAATTGAGCACTTAAAAAAGCCCTGATTAACGTATAGTTTCCGCCAGTTCATATGTTTCAGCTGCACGTAAACATAAAAATTTCACGTGCTTTTATTTACATAGGCATGCACAATGTTTATATTTACATTACACTGCTCTGGTAAATGTTATCTACAATATCTACTCATTAAATGCTCGGGTGCTGAATATATGCTATACTCAATAGTAATCTTAGTTATAAATACCTGCGAGTTAACGTCTTACAACATTGGTTTCTGTGCATTGGCTCTGATACAACACACACTATTGCTGTTACAAGTCTCGTAAATGTGTACGTAGTATATTCGAATTTGTAACTCAAAACTATCACTAAAAACACACATGACACGCAAATCAAGTATTCAAGTTCGTTCAGTATACTGCTATGAATGACAACATACTTACAGAAACAATAAATAACGTATTTTCTTAATGTATTGAACAAAACGAAAACACTGTTTCTAATTCCAGATACTCAGACGGTGATCATAATGTTAAATCTTTAGTGCTCACTTTATCCTGAATGACCAACACGTCAGTGTATTGTAGCAATCATCTCTGCACATGTTAGAGCATTTAACATTTCATTACATTAATTAAAGATTTCCAGAAATATTTCAATTCATAATAATTTTTTAGGTGTCAATCAGGGGCGTCATTTGCCACCTCCTGGATTTAGAATTTTAAGTGTATGAAATTAATTTTTTTGTATTTTGATATTTACCGGTAAATAATGCTAACTTACGCACATAAAACTAAAAGTTTTATTATTAAAGTTCCCAATTTATACTTTCTTAATTAAAAAGATGCAACAAGGTCACTGTCGCCGGGAAAAAATCTTGCCACCACCCAAGGAAAACCTGCAATGACGCCTCTGATGTCAATGCATGTTATGAAAGCTCCAAATGATGTATAAAATATGAGAGATACAATATTGACATTTCAATACTTAACTTACTGTAAGTATTAATGCATTATAAGAAACTATCTGAAAATATGATTCACTGGACATTGATTGCATGCTTTTATAAGCTCATAGGTATTAGAGCTTGTAATCGCAATGTTATGTTCATCACCTTCACTGTGATTAACTTGTTGGCCTAGTTACAATATTGTACCTGAGAAAACAGAAGTTTCAGATATGTTTGTATGAGTATGTCTTACAGCAAAACACTTAACTGTACACTTGTTCAGTCAATGTACTTCTGTTCTGCACTAAGCACATTAACTTGACTGTAGTTAAGTTTTATAAAATTCACCATCAGTCTACATCAATCTTGATTATATTTGAAACCTCTGTTTTTCGCAGCAACAGCATGAGCTGCTGTAGTGTATGTTAATCATACGAGGTGACATAAATTTAATGTGTAAAACATTCCTAAACAAACATAAACACACTTGTTATTGTTTTAGTTTGGTGTTGATGTGAACCTGTGTTTCGGAAACAAGGGCGGTCACTCCTTGCTACACACACAGAAACTGTCACCGACCAGTCAACTTTTCAGGCTCACAAACACAGTTGTAGCGACAAGGAAGAGTACGGCTCGAACTATGCTACAGGAAGAGTCACTAGAGTGTTGTGAATTTCCATTTGCATTGCGTGCATACGGATCAAAAAATGTGTACGGCTCCAGCTGGTGCACTCTAGTGCCGTCGTGTTCCGGGGAGCCAGACCCCTCTTCACTGCCGTCGGCACAGCCTATCTCTCCACGGTCACCTCCATTACCACCCAGATCCCCACCACCATTCACCCCACCACCACCACCACCACCACTAGCGTGAACGACGTTGGCCAGCGGATCGGCAAGCTTGCTGCCCCAGGCGGACTTGACTTGGTGCCGGTGCCACGGCCCCGTCTTAACTCTGCGGCCTGGACCTACCTTGGTGGGATGCAGGGTTACGTTGAGAAGTGTCGGGTGTTGGTCGACAACCATGAAGTCTACCTCCCTAGGAATATAGCCGTCTGCGTACACCTAAGACAACACAATGTACTACGTTTATGGCCACAGTCTCATATACACTGCACAGTGCACAAAACATAACACTATCACCCTTCCTAGCTGCTCTTTACAATAATACTTTTTTATTTAAACTACTTTCAAATATGGGAAGAAAGTGAAATGAATGACTACTTACTGAGTTACTACTATCTTGTAGGTGTAAAAGTATACAGTCAAGATGTTTAACTGTGTTGATGCACCAGAAGCAGAAATGTAGACGACGCAAGGTCACTTGTTCCCCATATTACCAGCAAGTGTTGTCTCAAGAGCAGTGACTATACATCGTAAGTGTATACAACAGTAAGTGTGTCTAGCTGATATCACTTGAACCATGCAAGACTACGACACATGCTGGAAGTGCCGAGTGCATCACTTGCTCACCTCAAGTTTGTACACTCCTGGAAGGAGGATTCTCCAGAACTCTCCGTACTTGGTGGACTGGAAGCCAACATCTCTTCCTTTCACCTTCAACGAAGCTTTCTCTACAGGGTTGCCATTCTCGTCCATGACGAACCCCTGAACCCCTCTATGTGCCTCGGCCAAGAACTTGACCAGCGGCTGTGAACAAAAGTCATACTCTGCTCTGTGCCATTTCCTCACCCGACAACCATATATGTGTTCAGAAAACTAGGTATAGGCTGTTCACAGTAAGTAAGCACTTTAAAGTCCTTACTGTTTTGTCTTTTATTAAAAGTATATCTGTCATGTTACTTGTTAACACAAACATGACAGTGTAAGCAAGAAATACAATATGGAAATTTCACTGTACTTGGAAATTAATTACTCGAATAACAAACCTATTACTACAGACAGTTTAATGTTCATTACAAAAACTTTACCTCACTAAGACTTGTCTGACTGGTAACACTTCACATATAATCCTATTGTAATACTACGTATACTACACTAACATATTACAACAAACAGAGAAACTAACCACCCCAATATATGTGTCAGTCACACCTCATAATAGTACACAATGTTGTAGTTAAATATCACAATTCTGCTCTAACCTTAGAAGCATATACCCAAGTAGGAGGTATAAGTACCCTATTTCTAGTACATCTTCAGAAGATGGTTTCTCTTGGTCCTGCTATACTGTACTACCAAGGTGTGTAGCTTGTGTTATCTCTGTCTCAGCCAATCTTATCCATTCTGGTTCCAGTTGTCCTTTACTACTAGTTTCACACTCTGCCTGCACTGGAGACCTGTCCATTACCTCTGATGTTGTGCAACATGCCCTTTCACCTCTGTACAATGTCACTTCAAGACATGTTGAACTGATCCTTCAAGCTGTGACTTCTCTGAGTTCCAAGTATTACAAGAGAAGTAAGACGTATCTTTGGTAGCACCTGTACACTGTCCGTGCTGATTATATCAGGTATGTGCTTGGATAAAGAAGATTCTAAGTTGTAGCATATAATACTTCAATTACTTACTTATTTAATTTTTACTGTAAAAGTGTTTAAATTTCTTGTCCAATTTGTTTTCAAGAGATATTTGAATTGAAGATATTAGTAATGGGTATTATTTTTTATATTTGTTGTTGGAGATAGTGCTTCTAGAAGCTTCTGGAAAATTCTAGCTAAATTAAGGATTGTGGAGCCAAATTTTGTAATAATTTTGCTGGGAACTAATTTTTTTTATTTTGTTTTGTTATTATGGCTGTATTTAGGTCATGTGATGTTCTGATTGAACAAGGCATGGTCATCACACGCTCATATTTTCTTAGGGAGGATTTAGTTGCTGAGGCACCTGTTCCCAAAATAAAGCGAAGGGTCTGAGGGTCCTACCCTGAGAAATTTTGGGTTTCCATGGTGCAAAATGGTGGTATTCGGGCAATTTTCATTCCTATATATGCTATTTGTATAACTGATTGAAATAATGATTTTATTTTTTAGAAAAATTTTTGTACAGTAAACTCTCATTATAACGAACGTGAAAAAACTAGAGAATTATGTACTTTGTATTGAAGCTTCTTTAAACTGAACACATTTTACATTATTTTAGTTTTAGAGGGGTTTTTCAATTTATTCTTTAAGTGAGAAATTCTTTAAACTGAAGTTATTTGTAACAAAACTTCACTGTAGTGAAGAAATTTACAAAAACACAATTAACGTACCTGTTGGAGCCCTGCCCACACAACGTAATTAATTTAAATATCGAAAGAAATTAAAATCTGACACAAGCTGCAGTAGTAAGAATATTCAACACACATACACAAACATAAATAATTAATAAAAAAAACTTGCATTCACTATTGTTATAGTATCTCACCTGATCATTCTAGAACACTTTTTAAAATATGTTTTTTATATCTATGAAAGATCTGGGTTAAAAATTCACCAAATTTGAGCAGATAAACATATATATACAAAATATTTAAAGTTGTAGAGTTGACATTGGCTGTGACGTGCACTGGCCTCTTATCATACAGTAATTTCAATTCTTTTTTTCTTAATTAATGTTTTTTTTTTGTTGTTGTTAATAACAAATTAAGTAGGCCAACGTAACCAGGTATAAGGATGTATACGGTGGGATCAAACCTATTAATTGGGGATGCGAGTAGAGAAATTTACATTAAAATTTTCTTTTTAATTTTAAATTTAACTTTAAAGCAAGAGAAAAGTATTTAATTTTACGTGTCAATGTTATTGGATTTATATCGTGTTTGGACTCATTTTAAAGCTAATTTAATTACAAACAACTTTTCCAAGTAAAATTTTTTTATTTTTTGCCTTGTTTAGATTTTTTTTTTAAATTTCAAGTAGCTTATTAGCTTGCTTCTCCTGGAATAGGATTTATGTGGCAGGCTAGTAGTAGTTATCTTGCTTGGAAGCACGTACAGAGAAGTGCTGGCTTTTACAATTTCAAATAAACTCGGAGCTAGCCAGTGCTTAGATAGATTTATCTGGCAGGCAGGTCAGAGTTCACTCGCTTGGAGGCACGAACAGGGACATGCTGGAATGCGGGGACTCTGCAGGGCGTTTCTCGACCAACGTGGGTGGTAGTGTCGTGTGCAACAACACTAAAAAGGTGGTGATCCGTGACAGATTGAGGACGCTGCACATCCCCAATTAATAAACTAATGAATATTTAGCTGGTAGTATGGAGTAAAATGCTTTGTAAATTTATCAGTATCTATGTTACATACAATTTTTAGGTTATAAACGTCAATAAACCAGCTTTTTAGGCAAGTTGGATCTTGATGTATCCCTCCGCCACTCGGCCGAGTAAGTCAGAGTGTTCGCCCGGGAGTTTATTAGTTGGGGCGTCATGGCGGAAGGAGGACGTGTTGGACGGGGCAGAGGGGTTGTGAAGCCTAGAGGGCGGATTCGGGAGTAAAGTGGGCGGTATTGCCTGCGATGCTTTGTTGTTCATCATTTTTCTTTGACTAGTTAGGCTATCTAAGTAGGTAGGTGCACTGAACATGTGCACAAGTGGATATTATGTTTTCTTATTTTACTAGACAGTCGGGAATTGTAGCATTGTGTATTCTGTAGTTTTTTTTTGTTGCTGGTTGAGCAACCCAGGGCCAGGCATATCACGTCTGCAGAAAGACCTGGACGAACACTCTAGACTACGTCAAGTTAAGCACTGGTTTCGAAGTTGAAAAGGTTACTAGAATGAATTTAAGTGGTTAAGCAGTGAGTGTTCGATGTACAAGTGAACCATTAAATAAAAAAACTAAACGGAAACCTTTTTTTTCTTTTGTTTTTATATATATGCCCACTTAAATGTTTTCTCTCTACGCAGACACCATTCGAAATACCTCAGGCTATCCGGGCATGTAAAACAAAAGTGAAGTTTTTCTAATTTCTAAAGGACTTGTCAAAGTCATCGCTCGCCGAAATCAGCTGCCGCCGGTAATGGAAGGTAGCTGCAAGGAATAAACAGCACAACAGACGAGCAGAGAGAGAGAGCGTGCACCGTCACATTCTGCCGCCCCGAATAGGAACAACATAACCTCAAATATAATCTTCTAGAAAGCAGCGACAGTGCGAACAGAGAGACGGACCCGTCACATGGCATAGTACAGAAACAACCCACAATGAAAGAATGACGTAATAGCGGAAACTGTTGCGAATGTGGGCCTGAAAATTATAAGAAATGCAACGCTAATACTTCTTTTACTCACACAAAATATCACAACATTACAACACACCAAAAATAACACACAGAACTGTATTTCAAACAAAAGACACATTTCTCTAAGAAAAAAACAAGAAATATAGAAAGTAGTCTGTTCTCAATCACAATACTACCACTAGGAAAATACTTTGTTATTCAAGTAGGTCACCGATCTGAGTCCCACTCCTTGGCTACAGAAACGGTGCTTAGCAATTGGCAGACTTATTTACCACATCAGCAATTGTATTGACTGAAAATTTTTAAGAAGCAACTTGATCACCTTCTCTTCAATGAGCTGACTTATGAAATGGTGCTTTATATCAATGTGCTTGGTTCTTGATCAATTTCCAGCCATTGTCGCAGATCTGTTTCACATTTACTATCACACAATATATTCATAGTTGTGTGATATTGCTTGCAATGCCTCTTGAGATGCTGCACAGTGTGTCACGTACTCTGCTGTAGCGATAGATAATGCTACCATGGCACGGGTCCATGTTTGCTGGCTGAGCATGCCAGAGCTTCCTTCAGCGTTTGAGGGCTGGTGGAGTCAAGCTCGATCTTGTACGTAATTAAATCTTCCATAAATATATTCCTGTATTGTTATTTTTACATTTTTATTATTTCAATAATGTTCCTGTTCACATCTCACATAAGAGGGCTAGAGTCTGGCACGCCTAACAGCAGTTTGGTTTCCTACAACTTTAATATTCTCCATAAGGATGATGTATGAGAACTATTTCTTTTGTTTAAGGTTTTGTGTACTTATCTGGGACCATACCTTGAAACTTACCAAATTGTAGTTATAACTGAAAACTCTCATTAAAGAAATAACAAGTGTAGAATTAGAATAGACTATTAAATAAAAGGAAACTAATTGAATTTACTCCGTGAAGCAGATGCATAGGAAATAAATTGAATATTAAAATTAAAGCTAAACCTCTCACTAAATAGCCAAACCATGACGACAAACATATTCAAATTAAGTTCTCAGCTGTTGAAAGTTGGAATTCGAGCTCAGTATTAAAATCATGTTATGCTCCTGTCTACCATAAACAAAATATCAAGAGAATGGTGCTCAGCGGTAGAATAAAACTCATATTCCAAACCTCTGGTTCTGTTCAGTCCTCACAAACTTAGGCATTTACTGACCTCTTTAACATTCTGAAAATTTTTTATTATAACAATTTTAAAATTTGTAGGTTCGAAAGTGATTGAACTAGACATATGCACAAAAAAAACATAGCAACTTTGGTGACCCGTGGAATAGAATTATACACGGAGAGTTACAGACATAATTACGTGTTTCATTCCTCGACGACTTGAGGTTCACCAAAAAACAAATGCTAAGCCTATAAATTACGTAGTTGCCTCTTCTCAAAATGGCAGAACTTAACTACATATCGTTTAACAACCTAGACGCTTCCCTAGGCGTCACTAAACTTAGGTAGACGGCAGACAAAGCTTCCTCGTAACATCAAAATCTGCCGTACGTCCGTCTTCTAGGCTTGTCGAAGGGAATCTTTTTTCGTATTATTTCGAATACTAGCAAAAACTAGCTTCTCAAACCAACGAGGTGTGTGACCTCGAGTGATTTCTCATAGAAGTCCTCAGCATAGACAAAGCGGGATTAAAAATAAAATAAAATTTATCATGACACATAATTGTGAGTAAGAGGTTTCCTAATTACAAAATCAGCAACACAATTAACTAGCTAAAATTACGTCAGAGAACCTGTAATATCATTACTGATGCCCCACAGGCTGTTTTAATAGATCAGTACCCAAGTAATGGACTTTGAAATAGCATCTGCTCACTTCAAAGGAAATTACATATAACTATATATATATATATATATATATATATATATATATATATATATATATATATATATATATATATATTATACACACAACAAATTCAAATACTCTTAGTTCAGTTCATCCATCAGTTACTAAAATATTCATACTCACCTTTGAAGAGAAGATGAATAAAAGTCAAATACATACATATAACCTCTTACTAATTGGTAGTCAAGTCTGTAATCAAATAAAATAAAACTTGAAGATAATAATACATCAAACTTTGCGAGTTCAAACTTTCCCGCTTTCTGCAGTAGAGTTCAAAGTGGTTGGTACTGGTGAGTTACGTGTCACCTGACATGTGCATTGCGACGATCGGAAGTAGAGCGGCAGTTGGGAACACTGCAGTGGCTTTGGTGTATCACTTGCCGGCTTAAGGTGTCCAGTACAATGATGGTCGGAGAAATTACAGCACGTAACTACTTCTTGCTGCTCAAAGTTTCATTTAACGTACACGAAGGTAAATCACTGAGCATTTAAATTACTTTAGTGTTTCAGAACACTTCAGCACTCTGTGAGTTCATTTGCAATTTACAATGTGCATGTTTAGAGTTTGTCATACTTTACAATCTTAACGTTCAGTCATGTAAGCTGTTTATGGAACATGGTGTGAGCTTCAACGTTTTTTTTTTTTTTTTACAAAATTACACTCGACGTAATTCTCTTCTTTTATTGATCTGCGACGAGTCTTCTAGGGCGATATTTAAATAATGTGGCCGATGTTAACCCGATCATTTGAGGCTACCTAACTCAATTCGTCGTCGTATATGGAAATGTCGCGGGAGTAAACGCGTATGTTTGAGCTCCTGGAATATTCATCTTTTTCACTGGCATACATACATATTTAAGTCATCGAAAGTGATGAAGTCAGAAAACTCCAACAAGACCTCATAGATCTTCAGAAATCTTTCGACTCCAACATGGACATGCTACATTGTGAACTTCGCCGACTACATAAAAAGTCGTGTAAACAAGACGAGCGGCTGGATGACCTCGAACAGTATAGCAGACACAACTGTCTGATAACGCAAAGGCTTACCAGAGACAGTGAAAGAGGACATAACTAGCCAAGTTCTGAACCTCTTCGGTGAGAAACTGAAGCTAGACATCGGCGCAAATGCCATCGACCGGTGCCATCGACTGGGAAGGCCAAATCGCACTGCAGCCGAAGCTATTCGTGAAGGGAAGCGTCCCATAATTGTAAAGTTCGTGAGTTAACAGGGCCGACTTCGTGTTTTCCTGGCGAAAAGGGAACTCAAAAACTCTCCTGTAGAGATCACTGAGTCGTTGACTGCTGAAAGACAACGCATACTAAAAGTTGCGAAGGATAAGTTTGGACCACGTAACTGTTGGACCTTTGATGGAAAAATTGTTGTCCTTCGTGGCAACATACAAATCTACTTCTTGACGCAGAGCGAACTAGAACGTGTTGAATGAAACGTTATATTCTTGGAGCTTTGCTTTCAAACGTGATTTATGTTTCTGTTTTTAGTGTTTAATGATGTACACTAGAAATAGCTTTTTGATGAAGTCATATTTTTCCTATGATCTTCATTGTATAATTAAGAAGCAAACATTCAAAACCAGACATGTCCAAAATCCCGAAAATTAGCAAACTGCCCTTTCTAAATAAATAAGACGTGTTACATACGAGTATGAACTCTGACTCCATAAGCAAAACACATGTCTTATTGAAATGGGTATGATTATGCTCAGTTAGTGCTATAAAATATAATGTTTATTAACTTTTTTCTACAGCTAGATAAGGTGGACATGTCTGGTTTTGAAAGTTTGCTCCTCAATTATTCGTCGACCTATGTGTTTGTGTGTGTATAATTGTGTTCAATGCATCTTAGGTAAACATCATCCACTGTTCAATGGTCTGCTTGGTGAGTAAATTTCTTTCTTTTTCCTACAGAATATGTGCTGAGTGAACAACAGTTGGTAACACTGAGCCCCACCTCCAAGTGCTTCCAAGAGTTCTGCTCTATCCCGCTTCCTGCCGAGGACTTGTCTCCCCCTACTACGCCAACCACCACAACCAGCATACCAACCGGTTTACTGTTACAAAAGGCATTCCTCCCCCACCCCCGTAGTCTACAGCTGGCACATGTCAACGCTCAGTCCTTAGTTCCTCACTTCCACGAGTTCCAAGCTGTCTTTCAAGGTCTCCGTCTTCACACAATTTTAGTGTCTGAAACGTGGCTCAAGCCAACTCTCACTACAGCGTTGGTCCAATTACAGGGTTACGTCATGTTTATAAACGACAGGGAAGGTAAAAAAGGGGGCGGTGTAGCAATATACGTTCGCGAAGATTTGAAGGCAAAAATTCTGTTCTCGTCTGCAAGTGTATACTCTGGCCAGGCGGAATATTTAATGTTAGAACTTGCTGTTCCGGCTCAAAAAGTACTGCTAATGGTAGTTTATAAACCACCCAAGGTTGGCAATTTCTGCGAACTTGAAACGGAATTAATTAGTTATTCAAGCAATTATGATCATACAATTACTATGGGCGATTTTAAAACTGATATTAGCGCAAACAATACCACCACCTCTAATCTCCTCGATATTATTTCTTCTTGTAATCTATTACTCTGTACACTTGATGCTACCCACCACACTGCTACCTCACACCTGTCTCGATCTAATTACTACGTCTAGTTCAAACCGAGTACCGAACCATGGACAGCTTCCTGTTCCTTGCCTATCTCGTCACGATCTCGTTTATCTTTCGTACTCTGTCCGTACTCCTAAATTTCCAGCTAAATTTGTAACATACAGTGATATTAAAAGTCTTAGCATGCAGAATATGTTGAACAAAGCTGCCGCGTTACCATGGAATGAAATCAATAAGATGCGCTCAGTTGATGACATGGTGAAATATTTCAATGAAACTCTTATTAATTTTCTTAATATGTACGCGCCAGTCAAAACTTAAATGTATGACACGTCCTCCCTCTCCTTGGATGACACAAGCAATACTCTCATTGATGGCGCAACGGAACGCAGCTTATAGAGAATATTAAAAAGTTCTCAAAAGGGATGCAGAGATGGCCACAAAATGTTTTGAAACATACAGTGTTCTTAGGAATAGATGTACGCAAACGGTTCGAAATGCAAAATTCACTCATTCCCTAGAAATCGGTAAACGAAATTGTTCATCATCACAGCTGTGGAGAGATTTGCAGGCTTTAGGCATAAATAATAAAACTGTACCGCATATAAGTGATATTAATCCTAATGATTTGAACTTACATTTCTTAAACATTCCTATAGCTGAAGATGTAAAAGACACTACATTAAGAAATTTGCATGGTCAGAAAACTGTTACAACTCAAACATTTAACTTTAGTAACGTAACTTTTAAAGATACAAATAAAGCCGTTCTGCGCATAAAAAGCTCGGCAGTTGGCCCAGACGGAATTTCCATTCGTATTTTAAAATCTTTACACCCCTGTCTTATATTCTCTTTGCACAGTATTTTTAGTTTCTCACTCAAGCACGCACAATTTCCTAACGCCTGGAAAACAGCGTACGTAAAGCCTGTTCCTAAATCATCAAAACCCTCCACTACCGCCGATTACCGCCCCATATCAATACTACCAGTTTTGTCCAAAGTTTTTGAGTATATTGTGCTAAGTCAAGTGAGATCTTATCTTGACTCCACAAAACAACTTGACAAGTACCAATCAGGCTTCCGTGCTAATCATAGTACTAGCACTGCTCTTTTAAACATTGTTGACGACATTAGACTGGCCATGGACATGAAAAAAGTTACTCTCCTCACACTTTTAGACTTCAGTAAAGCTTTTGATAGTGTTGACCACGATATTTAATTTGCTAAACTGGAATGTAATTTTAATTTTTCTTACAGCGCTGTAAACTGGTTCAGGTCTTATCTCTCCTGTAGGAGTCAGTGTATTGTTGCTGGAAAGATAACATCTGACTGGCATATTGTAAGTGCTGGAGTGCCGCAGGGTTCTGTACTTGGTCCTGTTCTGTTCTCGCTATTTATAAATGATTTGCCTAAATACATTACATTTTCTCAATATCACATTTATGCCGATGATTTGCAAATATAATGTTCTTTTTCTTCCTCCGATACCACAAAAAATGTAGACAATTTAAACACAGATCCTAAGGCTGTCGAAAAATGGTCCAAAGAAAATGTACTCCATATGAACTCATTAAAACCCCAGGCTATTTTAATGTACAGTTCAGATAAGATGGTAAAATCCCTTACCGCTGAACTACCAAAAATTGTAGTAGGCAACCCAAATATTGAAATACAATAAACAATTAAAAATCTTGGTCTTACTATGAGTAGTACTTTAAATTGGTCTACTCATGTTGCTAATATAAGTAAAAAGGTTCTAGCAAATTTGAATATACTAAAACGCCTTAAAAACCAGCTGAGAACATTAAAAAACGTCTTGTGCAGGTAGTAATTTTTCCCTTGTTCGATTACTGTGACATAGTGTACAATTACCTGACTAACGCACAACTAACCAGACTACAGAAACTACAAAATATTTGTATTCGTTCTATTTTTAATCTAAAATCACGCGACCATGTTTCTCCATATTACAACAAGCTATCGTGGTTACGACTTGACAATAGACGCAAATTATATAGCCTGCTACTACTTAGAAAAGTACTTCATATTAAAAGTCCGAAATATTTTGCTGATATATTAAATTTACTTCAGTCCCGTCATGATATCAGTACCCGTTCTAAATTAAATATGGTTTTACTAATACCAAGGCATAAAACCATTAAATATTCAAAATCCTTTTCGGTGGCCACTGCGCGTGCTTGGAATGCACTCGATGAGAAAACCAGACCGCATGAGTCTGTTTCTTCATTTAAAAAATTTGCCAAACTAACATTTTAAAAATTAATTCAATATGAACAGTGGATGATAATACACTTGTTGACCCGTATGTATGTGTGTGTGAAATGTGTGTGCGTGTATGTATGTTAGCGTAAATGTGAGTATGTGCATATGTGCGTGTGTGAAAGTAAATGTAATATTTATATACTCAGTATTAGTAGATAGTGACGCGTGCCAAGCACGCATACGTGCAGCCCGTCTGTCCGCCGTATCCATGCACCCTACTGCCCTACACCGATGCGCCGGCGATGCATCAAAGGGATAGCGGCCAACCCAACAGTGCGCAAAGTGTTTATGTGTAATGACCTTGAAGGGAGAGTGGCAGTGTCGTATTGTTTTATTTTGTGTTCCTGTATTTTTGTTTTGGGACAGGATTATTTCATTGTGTATTTTCCTTTATTATTTGTTGAAGCATCACACTAAGCTGCAACCTATCAGGCGTGCACACAACATGAACAGAGACACACATCTATTCATTTATAATCTAAGACTGGTATTCAGTATTTCATTCTGTAACTATTGTATATTTATCTTTGAAATTGTTCTAGATTGTTTGAGTACTAAGGGGATACATGGTATTCACTTCCGGTTGCACGGAGTCCGTGTGGATACCCGTGTAAGCGGAAGTGAAGGTCGGCAGTCGACATCGAGGCGCGACGGGGTACGGACGTCCGGGCGCGACACTCCGGGTCCCATCAACTTTTTATCACCAGTCATTAGCATACCAATAGTTATTTAAGTACCGGAACGTTTCTATTGCTTTGGACCCGGAGCCTACCCCACCCCTCTTGACTCTTCGCCTGAGGGGCTTTACTTAATAATTTTTACGGCCTGCGAGCTGTTTTTTTATTTAGCCGCGTCACCCACTGGCCGGGTAGTAAATGGCCAGGCCGACTGTTTTCGTAAGCATCCCGATCCGCTTTTAATACACAAAATAAATCGGTACTAGATTCAGTTCAACTCAAGTGTTATAATTTCGGTACGAGTGTGTTACCTAGTCAGTTCCAGCTCCGGACTACATCAATCATCTAATCAAGATTCCAGCATCATCATCACGACCACGGATCATCACTCCAGAGAACAGCGCTACGCCAGCACGCCGTCACATGGGCTGTCGGCCACACGACCCCAGACAAATAAGATCTCATGCCAAGAAAGATACAATTTGTTCCCTTTTACTACGTTTCTAACGCCACTGACCTAGCCTGCGCCCAAACATCATTCCCACCTTCCCACGTTTTCTGCCGTGTCAATTTGTCGCCCGACACGTGGGGTGTGTGTGCTGGCTGCCAACGTCAGTTTCATCAAGATAAAACGTTGTCCACGGCATCCCAGCAGTGTGAAAGGAAGAACACCAAGAGTATTTGCCATAGCGCTGTACTACGCAGTTGAGTCAGTCAGCTTGCGCGCCGAGAAGCCACGCGGCGACCAAACAGTGCCGGTACTTCCTCTCCAAGAGGAGTCTGCACCTGCCTACCTCCCCTCCGCGAGCAGCGCGTGGAAAAGCGAGCGGCCGCCGCCCGCCCGCTCCCTCCTCCCCCTTCGCCTTGGGAGTTGCCACGTCGTGCCCGTGACTTACTTTTCGCGCCGCGCAGCTGATAAGGACTGTCAACATGATTACGCGACATTGTATGGACTTCCTGGATCACATGTGCGGTGCATGTGGACAGATGTGTTCTGAGCAAAATTCAGTACCCCATCAGTGCAATAAAACAGAGTATAAATGGCACGTTCCCGAACAGTTCCAGACCAGCTGCGACTACCGTGCCATGCCCGCGCAAGTCGGGTTCGACAACGCGAGTGCGGAAGTGCACACGGTGTGCACTGCGACGTTGCCGAGACATGCCATGCCAGACTTTGGAAACACCATAACACCTAAATGTGACAGTTTATTGTGCTTTAACGATGGACCCCCCAATATCATGTGTAAACTTTGTGCTAGTGTTTACCACGACCGCTGCTTGTCGCCAAAAGAGCTGATAGAAGTTCATGCCTGTCAGAATGTGTGTCACCAATGCACACCACAAGTGATGGTGAAACCTGAATTTGCTCGGGAGACAACAGTGCCCGTCAGACTAGCATTGCCAGAGTAAGGTCAACAACCGTTGTGTCTCACTTCTGGTGAGGTGGTCACATGTCGATCGTGCCAGATTACGGCTCACCCAGATTGCTTGCCTCTGCCACTGCGTCAGACCATCCGGGGGCAACACTACTTGTGCTGGACCTGCGATCCCGCAAGGCAGGTGGTTAATAGGAAGCCGCTCATCGCGCATGTACCACAGCACCTTCAAGAGTCACAACTCACCAGGTGTGTCCAACCAGCCACACCTTACCCAATGACCACCATCAAAGTGGTCCAACCTCCTCAAAACACACAGGTATTCACGACACCACCTGTCACGTCTTACCAGATGCCCTCGCAGACGTTGCCGCCATACCTGGCTGTTCAGAAGACAGCAACGAAATTCCAAGTTCTCCCAACTTTTGCAGCACTCAACCATGAGGACCCGAGGGAGTTCATTGATGAGGTTACATCCCGGCTCCAGCGATAATGTGTTGACCCAGCTGAATGGCCACAGTGCGTCGGACAACAACTTCAGGGACAGGCGAACTCATGGTGGAGGTCTGTGAAGTGGTATGGAATGATGTGGGCGGAATTTGACGCCGCTTTTCACAGGAGGTTCAGTGATGCCTTACACTCGCTGCAGGTCCAGAGTAGGCTCATGGTAGAGGAGCAGCGTGAAGGGGACTCGCTCACCGCCTTTCTCTCCAGAAAGGTACACCTAGTGCAGAGACATCAACCTCACCTGTCGGAGGACGAGGTACTGCTAGTGGCTGCAGAGACATCACTACCCCAGTTCCGTCAGGCCCTCTTCCCGCTAGTTAACAGTGGGGTAGATGGGTTCTTGAAGGCAGCTGCAATACTGGAATGCAACTCGCCGCCCACGACACGCAGTACACAGCCAGTCGCGTCGCGCTCCCGCGACCACGGAAACTCAGATTCTACTAAGGGACAGTCACCTGCTCAGAGTAAAACAACCCAGGAAATGACAAGTCGATTTACTTCAGGATCCAGTGAGACACCACGACGTGTCACACGCACGAAGCCGGATTACAGCCAGCCACCGCGCAAGCCATGCTGGAACTGTCCCGACGAGTTTCACTGGAATAGGGATTGCCCTCGTCGAACATCGGACAACCGCGACACAGTGCTGAAGGATACACGGGCAGGCGGGAAACGAGTAGCTAGGGAACAGATATCAGACTTTACTGTTCCCTCAGTGAACGTGAACATTCCCAATTTGACACCACAACAAACTCTACTTCAGCAGATCAGTAGCTCTCAGAATCAGTGTATTAGGATACCTGTTCATGTAAACAATGTGCCATGTTTAGCTTTAATTGATACAGCAGCCGGTCATAAATTTTGCCATCCACGTTTTCTGAAAAACAGTGTAATTCACCCATGTGAGCAGATAATTATATTAGCTACAGTAAATCAGGAGTGCCAACCTGCTGGTGTAGCCGACATCACTGTCGGAATTCGGGACTTAGAAACTGTGATGTCAGCGATTGTGTCAAGTGACCTTCATGAACCGGTGATTCTAGGAATTCCATGGCTCACTGAGCAGAACACCATAGTGGAGCCAGCAGCATATCGAATTCACTTTGGTCTCACGGAGCGTCAAACTGCGTATGCTCTACACCCATGTCTGAGCGACGCTATAGTATCCATACCATTGGCAGAGTTCGACAACTAGGTGCTGCCAGAATTCGTCGAGGCCTTCCAGTGCATGCTGGACGAGCGACGGGATGTGTTCGCAGTTAATGACATGCTACGATGTACCACAGTCACCGAACATGCCATTAAGTTGGTACAAGACAAAATCATTTATGAACCACCCCACAGTTTTCTTCCTCATCAAGCAAAGATCATCAAAGAGCAGGTGAAAGAGATGCTACACAACGGCATCATTGAACCATCAGAGAGCCGCTACAGCGCTGCAATAATGCTAGCGCCGAATAAAGATGGGACGTGGTGTTTCTGTGTGGATTTCCGAGCTGTCAATCATGTTACTGAATCTGCAAAATCCACCATACATAAACATCAGAGATGCCCTAGCAACCATGGGTACCGCAAAGATCATGTCAACGCTCGACCTGAGGAGCGGATATTCGCAGATACCCGTCAAACCCACCGATCGTCACAAAACAGTGTTCACGACACCGGATGGTGGCTGATACCAGTTTTGCGCCATGCCATTTGGATTAAAGTGTGCTCCATCCACCTTTCAGAACATGATGGTGCGCGTACTGGACGGCCTCAGTGGTAAGTTCACACTTGCCTACCTTGATGACGTGATAGTGTGGTCAGACCCAGACACGTGGGAGGACCACCTGCATCATCTGTCTCTAGTCTTAGAGCGATTGGCTGTCAATGGACTAATGGTAACCGTTCCCAAGTGTCACCTAGGAATGTAATCGGTGGAGTTTCTGGGTCACATCGTCAACGCTGAGGGTAACCGCACAACCCTGAACATCTGTGTATCATCCAGGAATATCCACAGCCACGTACGAGAAAACAGCTGAGGAAATTTTTCGGGCTAATCAACTGGCTCAGAGAGTATGTAGAAGAGTTCGCGATTGTGACTGCACCCTTGACGGCATTGTTGTCGGCACAGAGACAATACCGTTGGTCAGCCGAAGCAGAGGAGGCGTTCCAAGAAATCAAACGCAGATTCATGAAGTGTCCTACCCTAGCGAGGTATGACCCTACAAAGAACCTCATTTTGCAAACTAACGCAAGTCAGGAAGGCCTAGGTGTGGTGTTGTACCAGCTCGACGATGACAACACGCGGCATATCATTGACTATGCCAGTGCAAAGTTTGGTCCGAAAGAACGGCGATACGACATCAATGAGAGAGAATGTCTTGCAGTCGTTTGGGCCGTGAAGAGGTACCGCTCATACCTGGAGTACCATCGTTTCACGCTGAGGACGGACAACCGATGCCTTACGTAGCTGCATACCATGCGAGAGATCCGTAGCAAGCTTGCCCGGTGGTCCCTTCTGCTGCAGGTATATGATTTCCACGTCGAGCATGTTCCTGGCAAGGACAACCAGCTACCTGACGTGCTGTCAAGATCGCCGTGCGCAGACGAAATCGTTATTGACGAAGCAGAGTAGGGGGAGGACATATTACCACCAAATTCACCCGCAGACACGAGGCCACCTAAACCAGGTTAGTGTCGACAACAAACCTCCCTTGCATGCCCTGTACGATCATGTACATGCACAAGCTCAATGTCCAATATTGCAAAAGTACCGTGAGCACTGCGCCGCCGGGGTCCAAGAGCGCTGGAGAGTGATTAATGGCAGTGTCGAGTGTTGTTCGCCTAAAGATCAGGACCAGTGGACCTTGTTTGTGCCGAGTAGTTTACGCATTGATGTGTTATGTTAAACTCACGACGGAACCATCGCCGGCCACCCAGGTGTGCAAGACCCTCAAAAACATCCGTGACGCTTTCTACTGGCCAGGCATTGCACGTGATGTGTGGGAATACATACGCAAGTGTGTGAGGTGCAACTGCTTTAATTCCCGTCGTACTGACGGCACAGAACAACAACAACCACGAGTTCCCACGGAACCGTTCGAGACAGTCGCATTGGATCTAATGGGTCCATACCCGCGAACACCCAACGACAAGAGATTTGTTTTGGTTGTAACCGACCTGCTATCACTTTGGACAGAAGCGTACGCCATCTCTAGTGCCCGTGCTAACATCATAATCAAGACACTGAACACTGAGTACTTTCCGCATTGGGGTTATCCAAAGTATCTACTGACGAATAATGGAACACAGTTCACTGGCCGAAAGTGGCGTGATGCGTGCACGACATGGGGAGTATCGCCTATCAAGACAGCAGTGTACGATGCCCATGCCAATCCCACAGAGAGGCGTAACCAAGACATCAAGACTCAGTCGCGCCTCAGAGTTGGGGAAGACCACCGGAGTTGGGCTGAACAACTGCCCACTGCCCTCTTCACGCTAAGACGTCGGATCAACACTGCCACTGGGAAGTCACCCGCTGAAGTACCGGGTGAGTTTCAGTGCCCCCAGGCTAATAACCGAAGCGGACCCGAGGACAGCGGTGAGCGACGTGAGCGTCGCACAGCAGAGAGGCGCGAAGTGCGCGACCACCAACAGCGATACATCCAGAAGTGGGTACCAACGACTTCTCGCCCACCTAAACCAATACAACCAGGGCAGAATGTTTATGTGCGTGCTCATCCACAGTCGTCAAGCAAGGACTTCTGCGCCGGAAATGCGGAAAAGTGTGTCGGGCCGCACCCTGTAGTGAAAAATCTTCGACAGACAACATATCTCGTGCGCTTAAGCCAACGTCGACGAGTCGCCGTTCACCTTGATGACTTACGGCTAGCGGACAGCGACGTTGCCAACATTCTGACATCGGACGACCAGCCACCTCAGTTGGGCGATGAGCCCGCTCACAACACAGCAGCATCTACCGATCTCAACTACACAGATGAGGAAGTTTTGAGGAGAGTTTTCGACACATCAATGCCGGGTGTTCAGATGCCTAGAGCGCCTGAAGTCGAAACAAGATCTGAAGAAGAATCCCCCTCTCCAATCATACCACAGCTGCCCATGATATCGGGGCCTACACCTGCAGCATCTACACCAGCCAGTGCCACTGCTGTTGAACATGATAGTGCCCGCCTCTCGGCACAAGGGCCTGTTTTGTCATCACCAGTAGTCTCATCGACCCAAGAAGACCACGAGATGCAACACAACGACCTGGTCGCGACAGTGTCGTTGCAAATGTCATCGCGGAACCTTGTAGACGAGCAACCGACAGAGTTAGAAGACGACACATGGAGTACACCGTCAGAACAGGACACAGCACTGGTACTTCTGCCGCCTCCTGTCCCTTCTGCTTGCATGGCACATGATTGGCAAGTATACTACCGACAACTCTGTGATGTCACGCAGGGAGGCGACGAGAGCAGCGATGAAGGAGAGCAGCTGACCCGCCGCTCCAAGAGATGACGTGCACCGCCACGTGCATGCTCCACCTGTGTGTCTGCTGCAGCACCTAAACGCACAGGTAAGCGTGTTGCTTGCAGATCAACCCAGGGCATTTCCCCACCAGGACACCAGTACCTGCAGCACCTTCGTCATCAGCGATGGGTCCATAACCCAGCCAAGGAGACAATGCACGACGCACAGATGGCCTCCAGAGCGGGAGGCATTTTAAGCGTGCCAAGCACGTACACGTGCAGCCCGTCTGTCCGCCGTGTCCATGCACCCTACTGCCCTACACCGATGCGCCGGCGATGCATCAAAGGGATAGCTGCCAACCCAACAGTGCGCAAAGTGTTTACGTGTAATGACCTTGAAGGGAGAGTGGCAGTGTCGTATTGTTTTATTTTGTGTTCCTGTATTTTTGTTTTGGGACAGGATTATTTCATTGTGTATTTTCCTTTATTATTTGTTGATGCATCACACTAAGCTGCAACCTATCAGGCGTGCACACAACATGAACAGAGACGCACATCTATTCATTCATAATCTAAGACTGGTATTAAGTGTTTCATACTGTAACTATTGTATATTTATCTTTGAAATTGTTCTAAATTGTTTGAGTACTAAGGGGATACATGGTATTCACTTCCGGTTGCACGGAGTCCGTGTGGATACCCGTGTAAGCGGAAGTGAAGGTCGGCAGTCGACATCGAGGCGCGACGGGGTACGGACGTCCGGGCGCGACACTCCGGGTCCCATCAACTTATTATCACCAGTCATTAGCATATCAATAGTTATTTAAGTACCGGAACGTTTCTATTGCTTTGGACCCGGAGCCTACCCCACCCCTCTCGACTCTTCGCATGAGGGGCTTTACTTAATAATTTTTACGGCCTGCGAGCTGTTTTTTTATTTAGCCGCGTCACCCACTGGCCGGGTAGTAAATGGCCAGGCCGACTGTTTTCGTAAGCATCCCGATCCGCTTTTAATACACAAAATAAATAGGTACTAGATTCAGTTCAACTCAAGTGTTATCATTTCGGTACGAGTGTTACCTAGTCAGTACCAGCTCCGGACTACATCAATCATCTAATCAAGATTCCAGCATCATCATCACGACCACGGATCATCACTCCAGAGAACAGCGCTACGCCAGCACGCCGTCACATGGGCCGTCGGCCACACGACCCCAGACAAATAAGATCTCATGCCAAGTAAGATACAATTTGTTCCCTTTTACTACGTTTCTAACAACGCCCAAACATCATTCCTACCTTCCCACGTTTTCCGCCGTGTCAATAGTGTAACTTACTTCTTATGTTCTTGAAAATATACTATTGTTTTACTATGCAGTAATGTAATAACTTAAGTTCCCATAAGATTTACTTAGTATACAACATATTTCAATATTTCCCAGAGTCTCCCTGTGAGATTATTAGTTAAATTATAGCTTTAGTTCTTTTATTATTTTTTGTCTTGTCTAATGTATCCAGTTTATCTATGTTTCCTATTTATTTCGTAATTGTTCATATATATACCATACTTAAAACAGAATTTTGTATTATTTCTCAATTTAATATTAATCAGGAATAATTTATGTTCTAGATGGTAATACTCATGGTTATTGTAATTTGATATAATATTTACTTCTCTCATTATTATTTTCTCAATGTGTTTTAATGTTCTGTTGTCTTTAATTTTTATTTTGATTTTTTTTTTCAGTGGTTAAGTGTAAGACAAGGTGGTTACACCTTAACTTCGACACTGTAAAAATAAGTCGCAAATAAAATAAAAAAATAAAAATAAAATCTAAGTTGGAACTATATCAGAAGAACCTAACAACAATCCAAGTGTTAGCGCGTGTTTCGGAGACAATGCTGCCTCAAATTCCTAGCAACGTAATTAGGACTTGTAGCGCTCAGATGCCAAAAAACATCCTCAACAGCAGAGTGCTAATAAGCAAAATCAATTAAACTCAATAATAATACCTCAAATATTTACAACTCATGAATGTTCAATAATATTTCAATAATACATTTCAAATCAACAATATAATATACTCGTAACGTAGTTAATAATCCTCAATTCATATACAGGAAAATAATATTTCAAACTTTGACGAACTAAGTGTTAAAGTCTTGCCTAAAGAACAATTACAAGACATCATATAAATAAATATGCAGATTTGATCTCAAAATGTTACATAAATTCAACAAATTAATTAATTCAAATAGATCCTACAATACCTTCTTCTGGAATTTGGATAACTCTGAATCGCAGTAAGTACTGGATATAAAAGTGTGTGACTTAAGCATGACTGACTTTGTAGGCTTTTCTCCTCCATAATACTCGTAGCTAATAAGCGCGACCTAGACAAACTGTCATGTGAACTGTAAACAGTTCTCAAATCTTCAGTAAGTTGTGAAAATGTAACAAGGATATAGCTTTCCTCTTGATAATCTGATGTTAAAATTTAAAACAAATCTCGCGTGGTTACTAAGGGTTAGTGTTCAAAATAACTTTGTTACGTAGAGTTAGAGAGTTTATAGTATAGGTACATCCATTCGCCTTGTAGCAACGGGGTTCCTTTATGCTCAGAGGTAACTCATTACAATCCTACTGGCGACCTTTAAATCAACACAACAATAATACTCAATAATAATAATACAATACCTACATTATAAACCATTATCCTAAGTGAATCTTCATACACTCTGTAATGTCTTCATTGAGCAAATATACTTCATGTTTTGTAATCACATTTTATTCACCATTTTGTTTATGGATGCAACACAACTTATTTACCTTGCATAGAGTACAACATTACTTGACCTGAATACTCTACACTCTCCTCCACATAATACACACTTCACAATACATCCTCTAAAATGAAATGATTTCAACAATAACTACATTTCTTCTGTTAACCTCTCTGGTTTACGTCTTGCTCTTAGAAATTGCCTTGTGCCTTCTTTGGTATCACTTGTTGTCATACTGTCTGACCTATCACAGGGTTCTTTATCTTCAATTTCCTCTTCACCCGACAAACGTACATTCTGATTCTGTTCCGATATCACTTCCTCCTCCGAATCTTTAACACCTTCTCTTAATTGATCTGTATGTCGCTTCCAGTTATCACATTTCTCCGGAATGTACACTGAACATAAGTTCGGGCTAATGGAATTTGTTACTGTTCCTTTAATCCAAGATGGTTTCTGATGTCTATAGTCACGAGTCCAAACTGTATCACCCTTCTGAAAAGTTATCTGCCTTTGTCCTCCACTGTTAGTCCTTTGCACAGCCTGTTTAACTTGCACCACCTCTTTAACTGACGGGGGATGCATTAGGTCAAATCGTGTTCGTAGATTTCGACCAAAAAACAAAACAGCAGGAGGCTTCCCTGTCGTGCAATGTTCTGTGATGCGATAGTAAAACAAGAACCGTTGCAATGCCACTTCCCACTGCGAACACTTGGCAAACAAGGCA
>PNEQ01065005.1:0-45022 GCA_003012365.1 Medauroidea extradentata
GGAAACACATTTCACCCCTTTTCACCCCCTTAGAGGTCGAATTTCGAAAAATCCCTTCTTAGTGCTCGCCTACGACCTGAAGGGAACCCCCACAAAAAATTTCACGATTCTAGGTCCAGTGGTTTGGGCTGCAGTTTGATATGTCAGTCAGTCAGTCAGTCAGTCAATCAGTCACCTTTCATTTTTATATATATAGATTTCCTTGGACATAAAAAATTGTCTATGGTAAAACTGGCATTTGTCCTATAATAATTTTAAAAATTTAACACTTACACTTCAGCTTGCCGCTGGACGCGGGACGAACGAGGTGATCCGTCCATGCAGTGCTCGTTTATAATTTCTTCAAACTGACGCAAGTTCTTCGCTTGAGGTAACCTGGACAGCAAAGCAAACACAGAGAACATAAGCTGTTTACAAGAGCACTATAAAAACAGCGCATTACAAGCAACTGTTTACGTAGAAAAGTTTTGCTCAGATGGTTGTAAAATATACTCTCACGCAGTAAGCTGCTGGTAATATTCTTTAGCGCTTATATATAGGAAGGTCGCCGCGGTGGCCGAAGAGTCAGACCTTTCACCTCCCACCATGGGGATCCGGGTTCGATTCCCGGCGGGGTCGGTCCCCGGATTTTCGCATGTGGGAATCCTGCCGGACGATGGCGCTGGTCGGCGGGTTTTCTCGAGAATCTCCCGTTTCCCCCGCCCATTCATTCCGGCGCTGCTCCATACTCGTACATAGGAAGAAATACTTGTGTTCTGCCACTTGATTTACAGCGTAACTAATTTAGACGTCAAATAAGTAGTGAAAATTGTAACTAGAGTGACAATTTTATGTCGAAAAACGTTTTGTATCATTTGATTTCAAAGTTTTAACTGTACATCTGCAGCTCTTCTTCATGGTCTGTGGCTGGGTGTTTTGACTCTCACTCGTCTTTGAGTCCTACTGGCAAATCTCAGACCTTAATATGATCGGTGCAGTCAAATGAGAAACGTGCATGAGAAAAGACACGCTGCCAGTAACCATTAAGCAGAAGCTGCCGATGTGCACGCAAGGTGTTGAAACAAAATAGTGCCGAAATCTATTCGCGACAAACTTGCGGCTTTTCGTACAGCCGTCCAATCACTGCTAGTATTTATAAACGTGGTCTTAGCACTGGTTGTGGACGATGTGTGGCAGGTATGGAGCAACGAGGGAATACAAGAGCCGGGGGAACTTAATACCCGGAAAAGAAAACAACTAGCCAATGCAACGACTGCAACGTTTACAACACGCAAAAATCTGTAGTTACCCCGCTATAAATTGTCTCCAGATTTGCGTTGTCTGACCACGACACCGCTCAGCTGAAGGCGCTTTTGAAAACTCGCCCGCTGGAGTAGGGTAGGTTACCACAGTCACGTGACCAGGATTTGTCGATCACCAGGATCATTAAGAACGTCTGTACTGTCATTCAATGATTTTAGGTAGCTGGAATAAAAAAAAATATATGTTCATATTTTTTTACATAATAAATATTTTGCTACGTCCGTAGTGCAGTCTTTACAGGTTATTATAAATATATATATATATATATATTTTTTTTAAATATAATATTAGTAGAGATGAGATGGCATATCGCGGGAAAACTCGACTGTTAGATAGGTTTCAACGTACGTTTAGCCTACCAGAAGATTACTGGCTTTCGCTTGTAAGCGAAGCTGTTGTCCTACTTGACTGAGCCAATAAGAATTCGGCTATTGTAATATTTAATGCCTGTTATTGGTCTGCAAACAGTTACGTTGTGTCAGACGTACATTGCTCAATCATATGTGTTGTAATTAACTACAGCGTTTTCAATGATATTTTGGCACAAAACATTTTCTCTAAATATTAGTTCCGTGATGGTTTCTTTTACAATTGGATCTCAATGCTTTCAGTTTCACTTCCCTGTGGTTTTGGTCACGTCTACTGTTTCTTTTTTTTTCCGTGCCAAATGGCAATTTTTCTCTTCTACCCGCCAATTACCCGATCGAAAGAGGTGTAAGTGAAAGTGAGGAGTTGATCAGGAGCCTGTACCGAGTCAAATTTCGATCACGGGTTGATTTCACTCGGTTGAAATTTGGAACACCTTGAAACTGAAATTTTGGCTACGTGCCCTACTAGTTTTCAAAAACGCCTTAAGAAACTTCTACCGAAAGCCACCGTGAACTCTCAAGAAGCCTTCCAACATTTCTGAACAACGAACATCTCCCTCTGTAGTTTGTTGAAATATTTGTGTCGGGTACAATGTTATGTCCCTACGTGGCTGTTACATTTATGGGAAACAACCTTCTTTAATTTACATCAAAACAGGCAATATTTATGCATTATAGTCTCATACCTAAGAAAATTTCTCAAAGGGAAGGCAGACACCAGTTGAGTGCCTTTCACATAGAGACGATGAGATAAGTGGTGAACAATTAAGAGTCGACCTTACAGCTCGTGGTCGATCGCGGTCGTTGCAGAGTTCAATATCACGAAAAATTAGATGTTGTTATTGCATGTGTCAAAAGTCAAAGAACTGGACTACATACGCCAGGATGTATCATTCTCCTTTGCCTTCAAGAGTCTGAGCGCTAGTGCCCCAAAAATGCCTTTCTTTCTTTAGCAATTTTCACTAACTATAATCAACTCTACTGGCATCATACAATACCACTAAAGTAAGAAGTGGCATCTACAAATAATAGTTCCTTTTTTCTCCCGGGAAGGAAACTAGGGTACGTTCCCAGAGCAGTTTTTTACGGTCATGACTTTACAGATTCCATACTAGAGGCTCCAAATAAACGTCACTATTAGTCGGGCTTAATATATGCAGCTCATGTCCGTTGTAACACCCATTTCTATCTCCTATTCTAGGTGAAAGAAAATACAACAATCTTAGCTGCCAATCTATGGTGTAGCCAATTGAGGGGCAAGAATTAAGGAGGAAAACCTTCCCGGTTTATGTCCAGAAAATTATTCCCGTAATTTTATTTCTTATCTTGGATCGTACTGAAAGCGTTTAGTTATTGTTAGTGGCGTAAAGGCCTGGTTCACCAACTGATACCTTCGTAATACTTACTGACACCTCCTCACTCAGATTGTTCCAGAGTACACTGAGTGAGTGAGAGATTTTCGTCAGCGCTTAACAGCGCTGGTGGGCGGTAACATGATGTATGGAGCGGCGCCGGAATGAAAGGGCGGGGGAAACGGGAGATCCCCGAGAAAAAACCCCGACCAGCGGCACGATTCCCATATGCGAAAATCCGGGGACCGACCCCGCCGGGATTCGAACCCGGATCTCCTTGGTGGGAGGCGAGAGGTCTGACCCCGAGGCCACCGCGGCCCCAGAGTACACTGAAATATTATTACTTAACTAAGGCTACATATGCCCCTTTCTATGTGAAATTTATGCACTAGACTGCCTCTAATGCTTACGGTGTAGAAGTAAATGTACTGAACGTCATTTTGACAGTCAAGACTGTAACACTCCGAACATAGCACGCATTCTTACGCAAACTGAGGAAAACTGAACAATTTGCTAGCACTGTTTATTACGCAGCACATTCTTTGAATCTACTGTATAAGCATAAAGTGATTTATTTTGCGTAAAAATAGTTACCTTTTTTTAGCCTAGATTTATCCTTCGAAAAAAGGCTCATGAAATAGTGTGTGTATATATATATATATATATATATATATATATATATATATATATATATATATATAGATCTGATGTAAGTATGTATGTGTAGACCTACATGTATCACACAAATATGTATGTATACATAAATTTGTGTATATGTATGTGTGCAAGTTTGTATGTCAGTCTATTTGTCCACGAATTATAACTTATGAACGCTCTGATCAAATGTCATGAAATTTGGTTCTGCATGGTTATAGTATTTAGTAGGTAAATGTGACATTTGTGTATTTTATTAACGTCTTTAAAAATTGCTGAAAGTTGTTGAGTTTTTTGTACTGTACTCTATAACAGATACAAACCAATATTTTTTTTTACTTTGATAGTTCATTATTGATTTTGATAGAATGGCCCAAATTTTTGTATGCTCTTTTGTTTATAAAATAGCATGACATGAATTTTTAAAAAAATATGACACATTACCAGAACTTCTAAACTGACTGCATCAGAATTTTATATGCACTAGCCAAACTCTGGTTTTTTAACTACTCTCGACGGCTTTGTAATCAACGTGTTGAACTACAAGACAAGGAGCAAACAGCACTGGTAACAACCTACCTCTCGAGTTGCAACAACAGTTTTTTGTTTCCCAGGCAAAAAAAAAACTAAGTTACGGTTTGTGTGATAGATGTGAGACGAGACCTTCAATCTAAATTGCGGAACTAATTCCTAGGGTGGTCTAACAAAGTGAGCAAAAGACCTCATATTTCTGCCACTTTGAATGTATAACTAAAAAAATAACTAAAGGATCTATGAAACTGAGTCCACAGTTGCGTTCATAAAAGTTAAAAATAAAATTAATTAAAAAGTTTAGGCCTATACCAAATAATTAAAGCCACCGTTTAGTGGCAAAGCACTACAACGTTTAAGGCCCCAATCACACAAAGTATTAGTTTGAGCATTGCCCGGTATTATAGCTTTTATTCCAATCTCTTAGCAGCTCTGATGAAAATGAAATTCTACTACGTGTTCCCTCCTTCTGACAGGGTCACAGTGAGTATGAGAGAAGGCCGGGGTGAAGGTTGGGTCGGCTGCTTGACTAGCGAGACGTGACTGCCGCCCGTCCAGTCCGAAGAATAGATTAGATGAGGTGAGATGAGTGTGGAGCAGCGACGGAATGAGAGAGGCAGGGGAAAATGGATTTCCCTGATAAAAACCCGCCGGGAACGGCAACGTCCGCGCGTTCCCCACGTGCAAAAAGTCCAGAACCGAAGCTCCCGGAGATCGAACCTGGATTGCCTATGTGGGAGGCGATAGGTCTAAACCGCTATGCCCCTCAAACACCGGAGGGAAAATAATCCCACTTAAATGTAAAGAATAAAATGCAAAAAAAAAATTGGCACATTTAATTAACAACACGCAATGTTATTGATATAGTTAAAGAACGTGTCAATAACTCTGTACAACTGTACTGAAAGTCCACATAAATTTGTGAAATAAAACTATTAGCTTTTGATCTAGTGTAACGTCGAATGAAAGTTTTAAATCAGTACAAGAGTGGTGGCATAATTACGTGGATTTTGTCGCATAAAAGTTAAAACACATAGGTTACGTTTACTTGTTACATATTACTAAAATAATTGTGTATATCTTTTAGTTGAATGCGTGTGTTTTTGGTCACGGTTTTACATGTAATAAAATATTCTCAAATTTATGAAATTTTCAATAAGTTTAAATTTGCGACATTTTGAAATTGTGACACCGGTAGCAAATTCTTTATTTTTATAAAATATATCTTTTTTAAGGTTTACTCAAAGGCAAATACCTCCGTTGTTGTTTGCGAATCTTGTCCAACTCATAGGACAAGTACGGCTTGAGACTTTTGTAAGGAGGTAAGCATTCCTGAGCAGGAATGCTGGGAATAGCGCTTTGTCTCCTCATTACCACATTCTTGTCGCACGAAATGCAGTTCACATTCCTAAAAACAAAAATAAAAATTACAACCGGGCCATTAGTTTCAGAGCATACTTTTCTGTTGTATTGTTCGCCATGAAAGCTCACAGTTATCTACTCTTTATAAAATGATAACATATTTATGACTAAGTGAACTACTTAAGTTGGAGTCAGAATCAACCGTGTCATCTATCAGTCGTCCGCCATTCATGTGATCTTCAGGCAATCAAAATCCTCACATATGTCCATTCGTCCACCCGTCGAAAGTTTGACAAGCTCAAACTTTTGATGGATGACGGATGAATATACATCCTTCTAAAGACGGCGTCGATTGTTTTGACGGTTTGATTTAAATAAGAAGGTACTGAAGTTTCGTTTACTTTATTAAATACGACTGAGATAATTTTTACTTTCGGCAAAAACTATAATACATTACTAATAGAAATTATTTATACAGTACTTACTCAAATCAAAACGTAAATAATGTTATTAGTAAATAGTTGTGGTAAGAAACTTTCTTTGTCCTGAAACAGTGTTTGCGTTTATTAGCAATCACAGATTAATTTAAATTTGGTAAAAAACAGTAATCATTAAAGGGAGCATTTATGTCGCACGGAAGTTTTCTGTTTGTGTTTTGGTAGCATTGCAGATTAAAGGAATAACGACGACTGATGACGGATTGTTGTGAATAGCTCGATTTTCAGACGGGCAGAGTGCGAACAAGCGGACGACTGACGGATGCGATCGATGGTCGTTGACTCCAGGGTTATTGGTCTGGATAGACCAAAGGCTTGTGCCAGATTCTACTGTTCACTATTTTTTGTCATGGTCATCCACACTTCCTAACGCCATTAGTCCATTCTAAGGGCAAAACAAATATTATTCCTTGTCATCTCTTATAAGTAGTCCAGGAAAGTTGTAAAAAAAAACTGTTGATTTACCTGGACAAATTACAATAAATGGTGCTTCCATAAAAATCCTATTCCTGACCCATACATTATCTTGCTTTTTTTTTTTTTTTTCCAGAAATATTTCCCGGAAAAAAATTTTATTATATATGAAATTAATTAAAATCCGTGCACGTTACGGCAAACTATTTTAATTACAAAATTTGAAGAACACGTGACTCGGATACGGAATTAAGCAGAGCCCCTAAATGTTGGAGTTACGAACAAACACGAGTAACGACCAGAGCATGGCTTAACAGAGGAGATAGTTATTTGTCAAACTTTGGCATGGGAATGAATGGCTTGAATCATCTCCCTTTGTGATATATATATATATATATATGTGTGTGTGTGTGTGTGTGTGTGTGTGTGTGTGTGTGCAATACTTTTTCTTGACCCTTTTCATTTATTTAATCTGGAATTTGTCGGCCTCAGGGCGAAACATCTGGGGCTATTAGGCACGGATAAGCCTGTGACAGTTTGACATATCCTTCCGTAGGAATGTGAGTGAAGGGACAATAACAATCCCTAGTCCAGAACCCGGGAATACTACATTATATTTGTATCTCACCTGTCGGGACCATTTGTCCACTGGCCATGAGCTCGAATCACTGAGCCATGAGGTTGGACTATGCAAGACTGAGAGTATGGAATTCCTCCCTCCCCCTGCCACACGTCTAGCTTGGAAGGAAAGGAACTGAAGCATGCTACAAGAATATTAAAGTCGTTGTACCCGACTTAGCGTGGTGAATGGTAGGTACTTCTGCGCAACGGCTGGTGTGTGCTTGGAAACAGCATCTAGCACAAGGAGGGGATTAAAAAGGGAACATGTAACTACACGAGACTGCCTACAATCGGACATCAAACAGAGGAAGTAGTAACGTGGTGCAAGGGAAAACATAAAACAAATAAGGAAAAACAATATCTTCATTGGCTGCGATTACTTTTTGGACATACTCTATTGCGATGTCAACGAAAATTAAAGAGAACAGAAAAACATAAATAAGCAGTGTATGCTTTAATCAACATTATATGTACGCTACATAAAATCCCATTAACGGAATCGTGTCAAATATACCAAGGACAGACAAATAAGGAAATAATAAAATAAACAATAAAATCCCAGACACCACCAAAGTAGACAACCCCAGTTTGAGGTCTGGTTTGACAAAAGTACAAACAGATAAAATATATTAAACACTAAATATAAAATATACGACACAACGATGAGACGAAACAAAACACAGTAGTTATCAGACACGAGCTGAAAAACAATGTGCGACATAACGATGAGGTTCAACAGAACACAGTTGTTATCACACATGAACAGAAATGCACTCCAATTGCATAACTATTTCAAAAATCTTCATTACCTTCCGTATTACCAATAACGGAGAAGTATAGAAAGCGTAGCCAGTTTAGGCTGGCCTCGTAACATCATATGTTGTTTCAAGAATTATTTGGCATATTTGTTTCGTAATCATAATAAACGACAGAATGACTAATATAAATAAAAGTAAAACACTCAGGATAAGTTGAGTTAGAACGAAGGTGACATACGTCATGTATATCAATACTTTTGTAATTAACAATACAGTGTGGTCAGATTAAGCTTGAACTGGCCTTCGAACTACATAATTATTTCCGAAAAACTGGAATACATGCAACGGACGGTTCTCAAGTTCAAGTACAAAAGCTGAGAGGAAATTTCCTATGCAAAATTTGATATAAAACATTACAAGAACCACCTTTAAAATCGTATCTTTAATAGATTAAACATCGATGTTGGGTGGGATTAAAGAGTAAATTTGCTGCTAACGATGTTTCTTTGAGTAGGCCCTATGTCGTGACACCTACGATCACTCGTGAAGTGCTGTCTGTCATCCCCTATACTGAGAGAAAATGGGTGATATTACTATGCTAACAAAATTTTGCGTAACCCTTGGTAAACAAGATGATTCGAAAATTCGCAACAGTGCTCTTAGTATAGCAAAAGAACTTTTTTTTTTTCAGTTTAGAGGACCATAGAACTTTAAAAATATTTTTAGTCAGCTATTTCTAACAGACCTTCATTTTTAATTTAACAAAGAATTTATTATTTAAATCTTAACCTATTTTTAATATGTTTTTTAGGGTAGAACCCTCTCTTACTAATAACCGAACGACATTGTTCCCATTATGTCTCATTATCTCATTGTGCATAGGAAATCATATTACAGTTCTTGTACCTGTAGATTAGGACCATCGTGTATAGAGTACTCTACATGTCTTACACACTCTCTTTAATTATTTCTGTAGAATATTAAACGGCAGATTTATCGTGACCTGAGCAGTTTCTTCTTGACACCGGCCGCTTCCGTCTCCTCTCGCATGGCCTGCAACGCCTTCAGCTTCTCTTGGATGGACTTGAGCTTCTGATTGACATAATCCTGCACTGGAGACACTTCGTCCTTGTTGATCTTGCTCTCCATCTCCAGCTGCAAAGCCTCCAACGCTTCTTTCCACACCACCTCCTGCAGACACAGCACCCGTCACGACCATTTGTGCCAGTTAAATTACAGTATCATTTCGGGCGTTGATGCAGCGTTGGAAATAGAAGCACTGAGAATAATTAGAAACGGGCAAATTCGCGGGTTCACTGACCTCTAGGCTAGCCTCCAAGAATATCCGTGTACTCAAGCAGACATCAACTGATCATTGGTTACTCTTTGCAACAGTGATATCACATGACTTAGCCTGCATTTAGTTGCGTCTTTATTACTGAATCATTGCCATTCAGGATGTGTCAAATAAATCAAGGACCAACCACGAAAGTGGCACAATCTTAAATGTGCTTGAATTCTAGCTTGTGTCAAAGAAAAATAGAAATAACCAACGGTAAGGACTTTAGACAAATAAGTAAGGCCAGCGATTTTTGGCGAAAAGGATTTCGCAGCAATTTATTTCAAAACCATACATGCACGTTTACAGCTGAGCTTCATGGTCAGTGATTGAATGTTTTTAACTCTCAGAGTCTCGTGTTTCTACCAGCAAATCACAGACGTGGGGTGTCGCAGTAACTTTCCTCTGATTGGCTCAGTCAAATGAGAGAAGCCTCTGCACTTACACATTCTGCCAATAACCATGGAGTAGAGTTGTAGATGCGCATGTAAAGCGAATTGTTGCAAAATTGTTTTCTCCAAAAATCACTAGCTCTTCAAACAAGATGTAACAAGGTCCTATAACACTTATATTCTGAATTAATTTCTGTTATAGAAGTCCATTGCAAATCCCATTACTTGTTAATTAAATGTGGGATTATTTTACAAATGTCAGAAATTATAAATAAAAAGTGAGAATCTACAAAAAAATAATTTTAAAGCTTAGAAATAAATTTAGAGGTAGCCTATTTAAATTCCCCAGTGTTGAAAATCATTTAGCAACTGATGGTTTCTAACAGCGTCTGGTAACATCAGAATAATCAATTTGCGTAAAGTGGTTTTATCAAAGATTACCTCCAGGAGAAAGTAGTAGTTTTAAATCAAAACCTTATTATTTTGTGTCAGTAATAATGTCTTTGTTCACTGAAGAAAGAAAAATTGTTTGTTTTTGTAAACGAACTTCATACATGAATTTTTGAATCATTTACTTCTAAGGCAATCTCAAAATCTGTGGCTTGCAACTGTAAATAAATACGACAGTTAAATGCAGGTACACATTTACAAACCATACACAAATACTCCGATTTTGATTCTAATAAGTAGTCGTAATACATCTTACAATATCGTAAAATAATAATAATTTTCATACCACTAAGTGCATAAAATAAACATCACTTGTTTAAACAGGACTAGCTACGAAAATCAACTAAATTAATGCTATGAAATTGTATGTAATTAAGGGTTCTACATGTCAAGTTTTCTGCCACGAAATGCAATGGGTAATCAGTGTTTAAGAACTTATGTCTTAAAATTTGTAGCCTTAAGCCGGATTCACAACCAAACTTAACATACGTACGTAGGCACCCAAGTACATAAGGTTTTTGAGATTGGATTCAGAACACCATAGAATCTAGACTTGTTCAAAACTTGTTCTTGTTCGCAAAATGTCGTCAATAAAATATTGATATTATTTGTATAGCAAATAATGATTAAATAATTTATGGCAAAAGAGGAAGAATTTGAAAAACTTAACTTAATTTTATTTAGTGTTACGTTTCTACGGCTACTTTTTTCTTAAGATGGATTTACAACCAGCACTTAGCATACGTAGCATACGAAGTAGAAAGTTGATCAACTCTCTGTAACGTACGTACGCAATCTACGTGATGTGATTGCTAGCACGCGAACCTCATTGTTTCTACTTTTACACGTACGTACGTACGCTACGTGGTCGTTGTGAAGCCAGCTTAACGTTTACAAACCAAAGGTATTCTGCGTGAAATTTCTTCACAGATGTATTAACATATTGAGACCATTTCCAAATTTTAATGTTAATAAGTTATTTTCAATGAGTCATGCTAAAATTTGCAGCATCTGAACTTCAAGGCTGCAAGCTTGAAGATATAACCTTAATTTTGTAATTTCTCTTGTTTGTTAATATCGGCTACTGTATTATTGATAATTAAAATTTTCGGGTCTAATGATCCGGATGTTGCTGCGGAAGCCACGACTAGAAGAAGTCTGAGATGGGGAGGCCGCGTCTAGAGAAGACAGTAGGGGTCAAGATTGAAAGAAGCGTCAGAGAACGAATCCGAGGGACGAAGACTTTGAGACAGACTGAAATTGAAGCCAAGAAACCAGTTGGTACTTACATACGGAGAATAAGATGCTAATGGCAAAACATCTGTGTAGGAGGTAACCTCACAAGGGCCAAATTCTACTTTTGTTTTGTAGGTCCAAGAGTTTAATAAGATTAGACGGGTCTCGCAGACGTACCTGCTCAGTTAGTCGCCCCAGCGCCTCGTCGATGCCCCTCATCAAGTCCTCGGAAATGGACTCGAACTGTGAACGCGACACTTTCTTCTTGACGTCCTGCTGGTCAGCTTTGTTCTCCAGTGCTAGCTCTAGTTCCTCTTTGTCAGCCTTCATCAGGCGTAAGTGATTCAACTCCTCCAGCAAGCTCTGCAACAACGTTTCCCAATTACAACACTTCTATCATACATGGGCCATCAATGGCTTTGTGCTAGCTGGAAGTCAGCTGGTAACCACTCAAGATGCAACCAGCGCATCTTGTTGCCTGTAGTTAACAATGAGTGGGCCAGATAAGTGAAACCTTCAATACTTCTCTGTCTGCATTCACTCAGCGTGGGCCTTGTTTTAGTCACTGTATTAGATTATTTAATTTTCATTTTTATTAAATTCTGGTAAGGAAAATGTGAAACTTGCGATTATATCTCAAATTCTATTTACCTTGGGTAAAGTTAATTCCACTAAAGTCTATAGGAGTAAAATGTTTTCTCTTGTGGGAGAGTTTGAAACAGGGAAAATTTCTGCCGCTAATTTCACTGCTATCGTTAAGGGATCAGAAAAATACGAAACTATAGTAAAATTAAATTTATACAGGGTTGGAAATGACAGATGTCATTTAACATAATTTTAAAGTGGAAGTAAACCGATTTCGCGTTTTAAGTTATTAACTTTATGCAACTTTAAATCCAGGAAAGCTCTGTGATTGGTCAGTCTGCACACATTACCGATGCCAGCGCAAAAGCAGCAGAAATTTGCCCTTTGCCAAGTTTAACATTAATCTTTATAACCTGTCGTTAAATTAACCTTAACCTTGGACTACAGCTCAAACTTGACAGTTGAACTTTTTTAACGTATATTTAGGCTGCAGTCAGTCAGACAAATTGTAAACAAAAAATCTTTAGTGTCATATACAGCTCGTTGGTGCCTAGCAAACTGTCAACTCTTCCTGCGGTTGTCCATTGTTTCTACCCATATTTCCAAAGACTTAAGACACAATAATGACGGTTTAATATCGTTGATGACGTAACAGCTTCGTGGCATCAACTTACTGTTCCCGAAAACTTACAGGCGTTAGGCGGTTACACAATTCTAAACTTCTGTATATGACTTTGAATTTTCATTACGTTAGTGATTCTGCTATTACTCAGTACAAACACAAAGCCGAAGTAACTACTGTTGAAAAACGATTGGCAATTCTTCTTCTAAACGGAATTATCGCGTTATAAATCATTAAGTATTTGCCAAAAGGACCATATAATGTTATATATGTATTTATTTAGACCCAAAATTTTAAGAATGTAACATATTTTTAATATTTTGCAGTCAAATGTGACTTAGTTTTAATAATGCAACTGGCCGCTTCCGTCCAATTCCTCCGCCCTTCATTCCAGTTGTTAAGACAAATTTGTACATTAACAGATACTTATAATGTACATTGTTTTCTATTTATATTTGGCGGTTGTTGAATTTCAAATTTGTATTATTATACTATTTTTAGCTATGCGTTTTAAATAAGCGCATTAATGGTTGAAATACATATCATTGCGAAGAATTTTATTCATTTTATACTCAACACCGGTGCTGCTCCATACCTCATATCACTCCTCATCGTCGCTAACTACAGTCTCTTCACCTTCGTTCGTAACCATATAGAACCCCGATTTTAAGAACTCCAATTCAACAAAACCTCGATTTAACGAAAATATGTCCGGGAACCGTAACCCGGGGTTCCCTATTAAACGAATTCGGATTTTACAAAACAGCGATTGAACTACAAAATGTACGTGATCGGTGTCATTTCGTTAAATCGGGGTTATACTAATACAGAATTATGTTTTACCTTCTACCAGTTATTTTTACCTCAAGATAAGCCTGCTTCTCTTGTTGCTCATCCTCGAGTTGTGTTGCTTTACCAGTGAGCTCGATGATTTCCTTCTGCATGTCTTGGAACTTGTTGTAAAGCTCGCTCAGACCAGCCAAATCCTGCGAAAGAACACAGTCTATTTAATGAACCAAACTTGAGCATCATGAAGACAGTTGGAGAGTTTTAAAGCCACAGGTGCTTGAGGATACTGTTCAACATTGTACACAAATCGCTGCTATAACCATGTTGTTCTAACTCCATATTTAGAAATTTTACAGGAGAGCCATTACAAGTTTGCGGAACATATGTTTTATTTCGCAGTTAAAATATTAACGCACGCTATAAATAGTGTTTATGTAATATCATATTGAGACCCTGTTTCCAAAGTTTCAAATACTATTATGCTAAATGAATATAAGATATAACAGTATATGTATACCTTTGCAACGGCGATAGAACAAAAGTAGAACATGCTGGTTTAATACCTTCTGAGTTGAATATTTCTATTTCCTCTGTACTGTAATGTAAAATGCATGGCGTTAGTATAGACTAGCCACAAATCTTTAAAAAAATGGAGTTAGAACAATATGGTTCTATAGCAGCGAAATGGTAACTGAATTAGGAGTCATATAAAGTTGGCTTCGAGGTGGGTTTTTAAATTTCATACATATTTTGCTTTAATAACTAATGTTAACATTCTCTGTTAGTATTATTCATCACACGTCTTGTTTCGCATAAAAATTCCGAAAGAAACTGTAGAAGATATGCGTATAATTTTTAAATTATACTCCCGTTAATAATAAAGATAACATTTAAAACCATGTTTGGAATAACCAAAACTCTTGTTACTCGAAATACTCGTATACTTTCGATGTAGATAAGAAATTAAAACTGAGGCAGTTCTTTTGAATTGCAATCGTGGCATTTCCTAGTCACTAGGTGTATGCGATTTGTTAGTAAGAATAAGGACTAATTCGAATTTACGCTCGTATTTGTAGTCTTTAAATTGCAGTGCCAAAACTTTAATTTTCCAAACATGTTTGTTTCTTCATAGCAGGTCGTTGGTTCGATACTATTCCAAATACATTTGAGGATATTTTGTCCATTCAGTTTGTGATACAACTCCATTCCAGTCGCAGCCGCGTGGCCGAATCGTCAGCTAAGTCGCTGGCCACCAAGGCAATCCGGTCTCAAATCCCGGTTTTCGTATGTGGAAATCGTGCCGAACGATGCCATTGGTCGGCATGTTTTCTCAGGGATCTCCCGTTTCCCCATCACTTTACTCCGACGCTGCTCCATACCTACCGGTCACCCCCACCAACACTGAAAGACCTCAATGTCAAGCGCTGGCCAAAATCTCTCACTCAATACATTCCAGTTACACCTTGAGGCAGTACCTGAAATTTTAAGTTACCATTACTCGAGCTATGTCTAAATTATATATTGCTGTGCACCTCATCCTTAAGGTTCAGTGCATGTTGTTAATCAAGAAAGAAAAATGAGTTGTGAGCAAAAAACTTTGAGGATATCTCGTCGGGATGACGCACCAGTGTAGCCAGATCGGAATGAAGTATAGAAACTAATAATCGCTGAAAGATAAAAAAAAAATTCATCCATAGTGGCATAAAAATACATGTCCAGAACATAGGATTTATTTAAATAATTTATCTCGGCGATTATTTCTGGGAGTTTTGCCGTAGTGGACAGATCAACTCGCCTTCTAGTCGTGATCAATTCGCAGTGGGGTGTGTAACTGGCTTACATAACTGTTTACCGGAGTTTTCATTTAGATATTTTCTCATCTCACTTGTATTCTACAGGCCGAGCATGTCTCTGGTAGAGCTGTCAACCTGATCGTCGGCTTGGCTTCTCCTCTCGTATGTAAATAATGTCCCTGTCTGAGGCGCGATGCGTGCCGTGTGGCTTTTCTTTAAGGGCGTTCAAGTGGGGGAAAATCACAATTTTATATTTGTATACAATACGGTTAGTTTTGTAGACTTTACTTGAGAGTACAATTTCCTCTTACGAAAAAAAATTAGCTCAGCCAGTTTTTTCATAATGTTAGTTCAAAGTCAAAATTTGCATATTTTTCCTTCGTGCAAAACTTGAAAACCAGTAAACAAAATAAAATGGAAAAACTCACATCAAAACTACATGCCACGGTCTACGGCTTGAAGCATACAGAAGAAACCCTTTACAAAAAAAATTTTGAACTTAACAAATTTTTCAAAAATTAGCTAATTTTCATTACTTTTAATTTTTTTTAATACAAAATATTTACGTAGTTTTGATTCGATTTTTCCCATTTCATTATGTTTACAGGTTTTCAAGTTTTGAATGAAGTAAAATATGCAAATTTTGACTTTGAACTGAAATTATGGAAAAACTGTCAGAGCTAATTTTTTTTCTGTAGGAGGAAAATGTACTCTCAGGTAATATCTACGAATCTAACCCTTTTCTGTACAAATATAAAATTATGATTTTTCCCCACTTGAACGCCCTTAATTCTGGTAAGTCTTCACCGAGCGACGTGGCGGAACGATAACACGTTGGACTCGCATTCGGTAGACCGGTTGTTCGATTCCCGGCTCCGGCAATCCTCGATTTCATTTTTACAATTGCTTCCCGAAGTCGCTCCAGGCGAATACCCTAGCAAAGACCATGGCCGATTCCTCTCACGGTTCCTGTTATTGTGTCAAGTTGTGTGACACCGTGTCTCGACCTCGCTGCCGGTGAGACGTAAACCTCTCTTATCTTACATTTCCTGATAAGTTTGTATCAAAGTTTCGAAAAATACTGATACACTGAAAGAAAAGTATTGATGTAGCTACCCTGTTAAAATACAGAGAACAGCCAAGTTTGGTTTTCAATACTATCAGTATTTTTAAACAATAATGCATTCTGCATAAGTAACAATATGCTCTGTTGATGAACCAAACAGCACATTTCTTTTACTGAACGTATTTTTGTAGGCAGGGCCGGATTTATTCTTCTAGGCGCCCTAGGCCCGTCAGTCTAAGCGCCCTCGCAGCCTCTGTTTTCCATCTTTCCTTAACAACTGGCGTCCTTTCCTCGTTTTCAGCACCATGTTATTTAAAATAACTCTGCTCTGTCCTCTCGCTATGTATAATAACAGCCTAGTAATAACACAATAATAATTCAGCGTAATTGTAACACAGTTATTTGAAACTAAATGCCAAAAGTAAAGCTATTTAAAATTTTTTTACTCGTCGCCAAATTGACACTTTTGAAAATAGCGACGGGATATTCTTCAGATGTTTTCCTCGATAAAAGTGCGCCCCTGTGAAAGTTGCGCCCTAGGCCCGGGCCTAGTGGTAAATCCGCCCCTGGTTGTAGGAACAATCCAGATAGTATCAGTAACCAAACTGGACTGGTAGTCCTATTTTAATATAAACAAGGTACGTACAACAATACTTTTCTTTATGTGTATCCAGTACCGTAATTCTGGTACGTGCGGTAACACTGAACGCAGCCTGGCAGGCAAGGAAGCAGGAGACGCTGAACACTTCAGTTTCTCTACTCTCCCAGCAACCCCAACCGCTTCTAGACTCGACAGAGAGGGTAACGACCCCGACTCAATTTACGCTTTCATGCATAAAATATTTCAAAGCTACTAACTGCTCCCTCCAACTTGTCCATCTTTATGGCATGGTAATATAACTCTATCACTCCGACAAGCACAGATTTGTACCCAACCTTTAAGCTCTCGGTCCTCTAGCTACGCCATTTGTTTACGCCGCTTTGTACCCGCATGGTAACTGTGAATCCTTGACACCTCTAGGCATCTCTGACACAGTCGTAAACGAAATAATTTGCATGGGTATGCGGCTAAATTTCCTGATTATAATTAGAGACTGTTGAGAGTCGCGAAAATATTTTGTGCCGCGTATTTTACAATCCTTTGAAGCGCTCTGAGCCTTATATGATTACGCTACTGTCAAATATCGTAAAGGACAATATGGAAAACTCCAACTTTTTAGCATTGTAAAGCGCGAGACGTGTTACCGACGGCAAGAGCTGGAAACTCTAGCAAAATTCGCAATCTTATGTCTCTGTTTTCTATCTTGTTTACAAATTTACTGAAATTAATTTCTCTTAGGCTAATGGTATGAGAAAGTGTGTATCAATATTTTTAATTTTAACTTATGAAATTAATATCAAACAGAGTATGTCTATATTCTAAAATCACTATTACATTTAAACTCATACATAACAATATATAAAACTTGAACTACCCATAGAGTAATGTGCTACTACAGAAGGAACAGCGCTCCTGTCGGTGTGAGCTGGAACCAAATAAACCGTCTCGTGTTTTTCTTATTCGTTTCCTATATCGTCGTACAATATTTGCTACAGTTACGCTGCATTATTTACCTGTTTACAGACGAATAACATACGTTCAGTCGTAGAGCACAAGGATTTGTATTGGCTCGAACAGGGGCTCACCAATAACGAAAGAAAAGCTTCAGAGTTGAATACAGTTAATTAAAGCCTAGCAGTCAGTAAACTGTTCCCACTGAAAACAAAAGTTGTATACCAATACGTAAATATTCAACGCTCAGGGTGGAAAAATGATATGATTACCCCAAAAAAATTCTTTAACTGAGTAAACGTAACGAAATTATTGAATTTTACTAGGAGTCTAAAAGGACAGCACTTATAATGCACACAGGGGAAACTACACCTGGAAGAATTGAATATTAACCTCAAAAAGAAAAACATATACTTCCCAAAGTTCCTACACAGCAGACAGTTTCTGAACAGGCAAAAAGGTATACCTTCCATGGGGGTTATGCTCGAGTTGGAAGCCGAGTGCACGTTTTCAGGACATGGAGATTATTTTCTGTTCGTGGTTTCAGTTTTTTTTTTCTTAGGTTAAAAGAGAAAAATAATTTCTCCATGTCCTGAAGAAAACACTCGGCTTCCAAATCGCATGGACTGAAAACTTCAGCACAAACATCCCCTTCCCCCCCCCCCACAAGAATCAGTCTGAGGCAAACTAACATCGGAAGTTGCCACAGGCAACGCAGAAAATAATTTTCCTCCGTGGTCAGGAGCCTGTAAAAATACAGATGTGAAATATCACAAATAATAGATAAGTTAAGTCTCCGTATAGTATTTTCCCCAGCCACGGTTGCACTATTTTAACATAAATTATAGCAATGATGGTAAACTGTTTGAAAGATTAGTAGTAAGAAACGCAGAAGGCCTTAATGTTTCGTCAACAGAGAAGTCATTATTGACGAAACAATGTATTAGGAGTTTACTGAAAGAAGGGGATGGGGTTATTCGGCTGTAGGCTACTGCAAGGAATCAAGACATTTGCTGAAGTGATTTCGTAAATTCACGAACAGCCGAATTCAGGATGTTCAAACCGGAAGTCAAACCTTGAGAATTACACACTTCTTAATGCTTCATTAATTGTAAGAATAGAATCAAATATAGAGCGAATTGAAATAGAATGCCTAATCTTGGCATGAGAAATTATACAGAATGATAACCAACGTGTGTTATAAATTTAGGTTATTTATTGCGTTAAATTATACGTTAATGTAAATACACAGTCAAGTTTAATTTTACCACGCTGTACAAACGCCTGAGAGAAATCTACTGAAGATAAATTAAGCATGGCCAGAGACGTATCCAGGAGGAGATATATCTTTGTATCGCCCCCCCCCCCCCCAGACTTTTATGAAATTCTGAGGAAATCTTAACATTTTCCGTTACAGTACTTAGGTTCTGACGAATAACTACAGTAATACCAAGTGAACAAATTATATGATCATTATGTGCCTGTATGGATGATATAGGGTATGTGAACAACACATTGCAAAATAAAATACCACCAATTCACGCCCCCCTGAAATTATTCCCGGCTACGCCCTTCAGCATAGTTATCAACATTTTTTGCTTTTACGTGAACCACCAATGAAGAATATTAAATAGTTGCATGCCAATACTCAAAGTAAACATTCTTTGGAAGTCGAAGAAGAACATAGGTCCAAAAATGCACCGTTTCTGCACAACATATGTCGTACACTGTAGCACGCAGGCTGTTTCGCGTAGCTGTGGAACCACACTGCAGTAGTGAACAATGAGTCTAGCTCAATGAGATAACGACAGTTGAGATACAACAGTTGTTATGGTATTCCAAAGTAACATGATCTAGACTGCGTAGTGCACACGATTCGTCATGCACTGTGAGCTGTAGTCGAAAAATGGGGCCGTGTTCGGATTTTTGTTCATTTGATGTAATTTCTTCCTCCACTTCAGAGGAATGTTTTCGCTGACATCAGATTTTGTAAGATTCTGAAGGATGTTGCGAAATTGTATGCCAATTTTTGAAGGAACAGTCCTCGCTTATAGGCCTACTTACAATTTCTGCACCACGGTTCACAGTATATTTTGTACAATTCACAGCGTAAAGGCTAAATCGTGTCACTGTGTGCCACTGTTGGCAGCTGCAGACCATACGAGTCGTTTTTAATTGGACGGCAAGCATTCTCCGATGTAGCATTACACAGTCAACACGATCCATTCCGTACACCATTCACTCTGTAAGTCATGTGGGCGACCTCCGTAGATTAGTTTGTTAGGCTCCGGTCTACAGCGTGAGAGATTCTGGGTTCAAATCCCGGCTCAGGTATGGACTTTTATGTGGTCCCTTCACATCACGTCATCCCTATCGGCTCCTACCACCTCGTTGTTGAAGACATGTAGTACTGTACAGTAATGCATTCATATAACTTTTTGGTTCCTTTAGATATGAGTTTTGTTCCAATTTTGCAACACGCTATATACAAATGAGAGTTTGACGTGCAGTAGGTACCTGCGAGGTGTCGCCGAGGGGCATCCCAGTCCTGACGCTCTCCATGACCATGCCCAGGTCTCGTTCCAGCGCGTCTATGCGGCCCTGCAGCTCGTTGAGTTGCCCTCTGACCAGCTGGTCGATGTCCTCCACCCGTCCGTTCACCTGCGCCATCTGGTCGTCGAGGTCATCCGTCTACCACCAAATAGTACAGTTGCTATAGCAGCAGTAAAGCATCTAATAAGACAGTCCCTTATTGTATGTATAGTTTATCTCAATAAAGTATTCCGTATTTTGACAGTTGACTTCTGAGAAATGTGTGCGTAAACAGTATTGAGGAAACTGCTTTTCCAGGAAGTCAGGTAGGTTTAAAGCTCCAAACAATGGAACTGCCAGGTACAATTCTCAGAAGAGAAATGTTAAAATATAGATAAGTTACACGAGACGGACTATAGGGATATATGTGTACAGTACACTGCAAAAAATGTATTCCCAATCCATCCCCAGTCCCTTACTTTCGCCGAAGACGCTCGAAGTAGGCCACAACCCCTCCCTAACACCGTCATAACACGCATCATGAACGTGAACGATGACTAAGTAGAGACTCTAGTCAGCGCTTAACATCGAGGTCTTAAGAGGAGTCCTCGACTGACGCTTTACTTATTCACATTATCATTATCTACAAAAAGAACACACACTTGAAACTATGCTTCTATGATTTCAAAAATTCAGCACGCTTGTAAGAAACGTGATTTTCGGGCCACTCAAAATAGCTTAAACGGGGTTTTCAGACTGCTGTAACTTCGAAAATATTACTTGAACTCGTAAAGTCCAAATCGACAGGTATGCGTTGGTCTTTATTTCATACTATACAAAAATAAAATGTTGTCACAGCTTTAAAGTCCCGTAGGGAAAAGACTACAAGGAAAATCTTGCACGCCAGTTTGGCGCGCTGCGAATAGAGGCGTTATGCTTCTCGTCAAGCGTGGGATACTGGCTCTTATCGCTACGCTGTTCCCACTTGTCAAAGGTGGAAATTCGGCACCGGCGAAGACTCATCTTAAGCGCTAGTAAGGGGTGACATGACTATGGAGCAGCGCCGGAATGAAAGGGCGGGGGAAACGTGAGATACCCGCGAAAACACAACGACCAGTGGCATCGTTCGGCACGATTCCCACATGCTCAACCCCGCCGGGAATATCATAAAAATTGCGAGAAACGTTTCAGAATTGCCATGTTCATAAGATAACATTAATTATTTCATTATTTTTTTAGTACACAAATTAAAACTTTATTTTAATGACACGTGTAATTATAACTTCACAAATTTATTTCGTTGTAATTTATTTGTAACATTAATTTTACGTTCATACGTTGTTGATGATCCAAACAACGGTGAATTAAACTGATTGAAAATAGTTACACGTGTTGAGTTATGTTCGCAGGCTAACGCTAATCAAGAAAAAACGCAGTCTATCTGCCATTCGATAAGTCAGTTCTAATATTGTTCTTCGAAATTCGTGTAAAATACGTTGCTTCGTGCGGCTAGCATAATATTTCTTGTTACTAATGACCTCGTTTCCTATCCTCCGTAGAAGAATCGTCTCAACTCCAAGACTTCATTTGTTTTGCCCATAAGGTTATACGATTTCAATCAATTGGATAGTACACAACTAGTACAGAATAATTTACGATAAGTTAAGGAATCCCAACCGGTATCAGGCACTGATAAATATATTTACAATTTAAAGTAGGGAAACGTTTTGTATACATTTCCTAGATGGGAATACTGACTCAACGGTTGGTAGACAAATCAAGTGGTCTGCGAGCAAGAGTCATCTTCTGTGCCTCTAAATCGAAATTCGTCTAATTTTTTTGCTCGCTTTCTTTAATTACTTAAATTAATTACTACACTGTGGGGGCCGCGGAAGTCGAGTGATCAATCCATTCGCATCTCTGCAAGGCCATCTGTGCTCGATCTCTGGTGGGGCTGGTCCAGGATATGTAGGAAACGTGACGGACGTTGCCTTAAGCCTATGGGTTTTCCAGGGGCGTCATTTGGGGCTACATGGGGGGGGGGGCAAATGACCCCCTCCTGGATTTAGAATTTTATGTGTATAAATATATTTTTGTATTTTTTAATGTAAATAATGCTAACTTATGGACATAAAACTGAAGTTTTATTATTAAAGTATCTAATTTATACATGCTTAATTAATAAAAAAGATGCAACAAGGTCACTGTCGCCAGAAAACAAAATCTTGCCCCCCCCCTCTCTGGAAAAACCTGAAATGACGCCCCTGGGGTTCCTTGAATTCCTTTGCTGCTTCACGCACCATCCTTAATTTCAACTATCTTTCTCCGAGGTGGGTGACTGGCGATCCCGTAATCAGAATCTGGTTTAAACGCTGCAAGCAGAATCCTTGAATTTTCGGATGGGAAATTTTTTCAATAAAGAGCAATTTAAACTCTAAAAAACTATAAACATGAATGTATACATTTTGTAAGTTTGTTGTAAAAATTATGTTCAGGTGGGCCTGTGCTGATAATGTTCCGAAAAACGGAAGATACGAAATTTTTGAGAATTTCCTCCGAGCAAAAACGATTTCTTATTGCGTTTCCTCGTCAGCTATAAAATGGCTCAGAGTAACAGGAAAGTGGGACTAAGCGACAATAGCGTGTAATTATTAATCGTTCCACAATTTGAATGGAGTGATTTCAGGCAACCAAGGGAAACAGATATCAAGACTACGGAACCGGTTTTGTTGGGTTACTTCCGTTCCCACCGTCCTTGTATTCCACCACTGCTCCATCTGTCTTTTGTTTCGTTTTAACAGGTGTATTCATTCAATATCGGAAATATTCACTCATACAGAAACAAGTATGTCTCTCCACTGTCACTTGATTTGCATTCAAAGCTGTCATAAGAAATGCTATGTCCTCAACTTCTCTTGTTACCGTCTGGCCATCATCTGTGTGTATGTGCGTATAGGTTTCTTGAGAATACTATTTGTCGAAACTAACCATAGATTCAATACTTACCACAAAAACTCAATCAATTTTCATTTCCATAGAATGTAAAAGACTACGTTATAATTAAATTAGCCTTCCCTTGGGAAATAAATACATTTTACTTAAAGGAAGAGAAAACTCTTGAGTACGGAAATCCAGTCACTCTAGGATACATAAATTTATTATCTATTATCAGACGAAGTACAAATGTTCAGGAAATTGTTTGCTTTACTCTGTACTCATATGGAACCTAGACAGTAAGTAGTTACTGACTCTGTTTCAGCAATGCCTACAGTAGTAACTGCACGCCTACAGTAGCAACTGCACGTCTGCAGTAGCAAATGTACGCCTACAGTATCAACTGTACGCCTACAGTAGCAACTGCATGCCTGCAGTAGCAAATGTACGCCTGTGCTGAATAGCTCACCCAATAAATTTACACAATTGAAGTAAATAAATTTATATTATATTACTGTCGCGAGTAGCGTTTGAGCGAAGGAAATCATTTTAGTAAGTTTCAAAGCTATGACTCAAATGTCTTACATAAATTAATCACCTTTGTCCTGAGGTAATTTTAATTGAAAACATATAATTTAAATGAATAAGTGTGTAATGTTAAGGCCGTGCTCTATTGATTATACTGTTTTTGTAATTATTATTTTTTTAAACTTAAACGAGAGTATATATCAATAATCTGTTGGACAGTTTCGTTTAAAATGTTTTTTCCTTACTAGCTATTTTTCACAAAAAAAAAATCGAAACCGCCGGACAGATTTTTGATATCTGTTATCGTTCAGGCGTAAAAAATTAACATCGCTAAAAGTGTGAAACAAGAGAGCATGACCTTAAAACTATCTCAATATAAGAAATACAGCAGAAAAGATAAAAATGAGCTACGAAAAATTATATCGAATGTACGTGACGTTTAGAATAATATTGAAGATCATGATGGACTAATTTGACTTAAAGTAAGCTACAGGAATGTACAGTATGGGTGCAAACATGACTTACCTGTGTATCGTGCGTGTCTGTCGTATCCTCAGGCCGGTCCGCCGTCGCCAAAATCTCGGACGGGGTCATCCCCGCGAGATCTTTCGTCAAGCTCTCGACTCTTTGCCACAGTCTCTCCAGCACGTATTCTATGGTTCGGAACTTGTCGTCCTCCTCCATGCCTTCCAGGTGAGGCAGCTCATCACGCTCTGGTCGCGGTTCGCGTTCTCTGTCAACACTGCCGTCCAATTGCAACTCTTCGCTCGTGTAACTCTTGGAGAATAGTTGTATATAAGTATTTATTTAACATTAGCCATTTGCCGCGACTTCGTTCACGTGGTTTTCAATTAAATATGATAATATATTTAGTAAGAGTATCACGGCATGTGCGTTGTAGTTCTAGCTTTACAAAAACGAAATTTTGCAAAAAAAAAAAAAATAAAGATTATGATAAAGACTTGTATTTCTTATACGTAACGATTAATCATATTTATACTGATACTGATATTAAACGTGACAAATTACGCCAAAAACTATTTCTTTTTTATTAAATTTTTTTTTCTAAAACTGTTTTCTTTTGAAAAACCTAAGTAAAGCAAAATTATGTCAAGTGCCATAGATGACCGTTTAAGTAACATAAAAAAAGTTGGGTACCCGTTATGTCCTTCTGCTCCGATTTAAAACATAATGATGTGAGGTAACGGAGGCAACTTAAAATCGTATGTACGCAATTCATTATAAAGTAGTACTTTTGAGGACTTGTTTACGTTTTAACTTCTAGTTAATTTGTATTTTTCTGCCACTTATTAGTATATAAAATTTGGGTAAGCAATGAAACAATTTACAGTTTTCATAACTTCTTAAATTTAATATCCGGTGTTATAATAACATTTTTATTATTTTTCTGAACGTTGTGGTTTATAAAAGTGCCCAATTTACCGTGAACATGCTATGATTACCTTAACACCCATTGTCAAATAATTTTAAATCTTATGGTAACCTGTTACACGTATATCAGCTTAGCAACGAAGGATGTTTTGCTTAAATTACCCTAGACATATCAGTAAATCGACTCTTCACAATGACTATTGTATTCAGCTAGTATTTTAGACATTCATTCTTTATCTGAATCTACAATTTACCCAGTGTGCACTGGTGATAACTTACGTTTATTTCTAAAACTCCAAATAAACACAAAATTAAGGAAAATACAATAATAGTTTCATTACTATCGTTTTTGAAAACAGTTCTTTTATTTTGTACGCTCAAAAACTTCGTGTACTCGTGTGTCGAAATTTAAGGCTCAATTTATTTTCTTGTTTGTAGGCCATACAACGTTTAAATAAAATGGGTTACAAAATGTTCCCACTTGTTTTTTGCACTTGCGACAAACTTAAAAAATAAATTTGCAAAATAGTTGCACTCCAGAAAACTGACCTTTCCTTAAGGGCTTGGACTCAAGTAAACTTGCAAATTTTGACTTTGGCATGCCGCTATGGGAGATGTGTACACAGGACTTTGGAGTTCAACCGACAGGTAGTTGAACGCGCTAAATTTCCGGGTCTCTTAGCCATATTTTATTCTGAAGTCGGTTGTACCTGATATCCGGATGGTCTTCAACACGACTGCTCAGATCTGACAACCCTGTCTCGTGCCTTTCGATCTGCTCCTTCAAGTCCTGTAGAGCGTTCTTCAAGTCAGTTATATCGACGCGGTTCTGGTCTGTATCTTTGGCCAGTGTCTGCGTTAGCGACGAGAGCTGTTGACAAATAATTTTCATTAGAGAGCGTATTAAGGCCTCGCTATTTAGTTTTACAGTGGTTTTGAAAATGTTTTTTTTTTAAAACACGAATTAATAGCCTACATATATCAAAAATTCATCTTACCGTTTCAAACACTTACACATCATTGTTTGTAGTTGAATTTTTCAGTTACAATACACCGAACGGATTTTTAGATGTTTGCCCTTGAAATATTACATATTTTGTTGTCAAAATAAGCCAAAATTAAGTAAAAAAATGTTTTGCTAGCAAACGGTACATTAATTTGAAAAACACTGTGCCAAAATTGTGTATCATATGACTGTATAGAATCTAAATTTTTTTCAAAGCACTTGGTTAAAAAATATTTGAGTTATTTGCAATTGTGTGAAATAAATGAAAGAGCATGTCCTTAAGTCTTTGAATTCAGAACTTTTTTTTTTCATTCAAAATTGCGTGTTACAGGGTATGTTTGCTGAACTTGGGTGTTACGGACTTTTTCAACGATCGTTTATTTATTAGGTTGCGTGGATTGATGTGTAACTGCTCACCTCAAATTTTGTACTATAATTACAAACAATTTTGTGTTTTTTTTTCTTTAATTTAAGAATTTTTATTTGTAGAAAACGTTTAATGCAACATCACTTTCTTATTTAATTTCCTTGTAAGTACAATTCACAATCTAATATAAAAAATTATACAGTTAAGCACACCGTTTGAATTTATGACAAGACTACAACGTACTAGATGAATGCGTTGCCTAGAGAAGTAATATAAATATACCTGTTTTTCACTTGCGATAGTAATATTTGCACTCAGCTATGTAACATCAAAAATTTTGTGAGTCATTAATATTACTAAATTCGTATAAAGTTGTTATCTAATTGCGTTGCTATTTGAAATTACTTATAGCAGCCCTGTTATGTAAACAAGTAGCCATATGGCTAGAAACATCTACAGCACAGATTTCAGAATTTCGTTCGTTGTGATTTTACCCGGATCAGGAAATCCTGAATTCAATTCTCAGTATTGTGTCATTTCTGTGTTAATTTCTGCAACTATGTATACTGTGTTTGGCAATTAGGCGTGCAGCTTCACCTACCAATTTGCAAAAAAAAAAAAAAACGTTTTTGTAGACCTCGTACGACACGAACGTAAGACTCAGTTACTATAGAAACTAATAACGGCCAGTTCCAGATATTTCATGTGAATGCGGAGTGATGATATTTCTTCATGTAAATGGAAAACAGCGTGTGGTTACGTTTAACTAATTTATACTCTACTATATAATAAACATGTGGGGAAATCTTTCTTTTTGTGCGAATAACATTTGTTCGTAATTACGACCCAAAATGTATGACAAAAATGAAAATATCAGTCTTTCAAGCATTTAAATAATAGAAAATGTTTTTAACAGAAATGTAACAACATTAATTCAGAAAAAAAAAAACATTTACCAAAATATTTAATATATCCACCTTATACCACTAGGATAAATTTCGCACTATTTCCTTTGTTATTACAAATGAGCTTTTCAGTATTAACAAATATTGTGTGAGGGAAGTTAAAGCCTTTCACCGTTGTTGAATAACGAGACATGTTACTAACAGCGTTAGCTAAATGCAATAGCAAAATTCAAGGTCTTGTATCTCTGTTTTCCATGGTAGTAAACATAGTGAATAATTTATTTGAAAACTGATTAATTTTTCTTACACTAATATTATGAGAATGTGTTATTAGGCGTTAGAAAAAGTAAAACCAATAATTAATTTTATTACTACAGCACATTAAATACATGCGAATGTTCGGAAATAAAATAAAAATTGTATTACGGCTTGACTTCATAATTTTAAAAAGTAAGAAACACCCAAACTATTAATATTTTTTAGCTTAACAGTTACCGAAATAGAACGTCTGTATTCTTAGATCATGATTATATCTCAATGCATAACTAACATGTAAAACAATAACGATCCAAACAACGATGTGTTATTACAGAATGAATTCTTATCAGCGAGAGATGGAATCGAATAACATGTACTCGATTTTTCTCATGCATTTCGTATATTGTCGTTGTATAATTAGTCGCAGGTCTGGACACGAAACTATCTACCTATGATATTGAGTTGACCCATTTATGACTGAAAGCGCCACTATTTATGTAGTGATTTTTTTTAATGCAATGTAGCTTTGTACTACCATTGCTCCTAACGGCTACGACACAAACTCGCAGTTCCAATTATTCAATCTTAAAACAACACCAGTTGATCAGTGGCGCCAATCAGTCATATGAGGGTCAATGGACGACTTAAGGTACACGCCGTCTGACGTCACACCGCAGGGGGAGAGTACTGTGGGAAACAAAGCTTCTTTATAAATATTCTGATTTGTTGGTTGGTGATGGCAGAAATCAAAAATGTTGTGCACTCATAGACTTGTACAAAAAAGATTAGTTTCATTTCATGGTTAAGATACGCAAATGCATGTTTACCTTAAAAAGCGGCAAATTCCAAACGAATAATACATTTTCTTTACATACATCTCATCCGGGACATGTTAAACCAAACGTCTGTTCTGCGCCCGTATGAAGGTTATGTTCGGTTGCAGTATCCATGGAGGTAGGAATTGTATCCCACACCAGACTGGTGCTCCGCCTAATTTTAAGTCGTCCATTTTCAAATCGGTGTCCAGACCTGTTCCTCTATGGCCGTGCTCTATAGTATTTGTAAGACTTGCCTTCTGTATGGCCTCTTCTGTGGCCTCGATCCTCTTCTCGAGGTTGATGTACTTCCACATGTCCTCTATGACCATGTTGGGCGCGGAGGAGCGAGCCCTCACCAACACGTCTTCATCGCTGGGCAACTTTTGCAGGCGTGCCAACTCCTGGTGCAGTAGCGACACCTACACCCCACAACACACACACACGTGCGCTCTGGGCCCATGCAACACTAAACCTTACAGAAGATGCCCGAAATATGGGTTCTACAGTTTTCAACTACAGCTATTAAAACACAGTTAGATACTTATAAAATATACAGAATGTAGAAATTGTTTATCTCCCAAACTTCAAGGGGTGGTTGTGGTTCCTCAAGAAAAAAATTCAGTAGAAATACATGAAAACATTTTCTAGCCGATTTGTAATTGAGCTTTGAAAGATTTTTCCGTGGATAATATTAAGTGAGATTACCCTTCAAACCCATGTACGTCATTTAAATATTAGAGGTTGCCACCATTATTATTGCATACAAGTGTTTCGTCAGTATGTTTTGTTATCATTATATCCTGTCGTTTTTAGCAGTACGTCCTAAAAAATAGACATGGTACAATTGGTGCAAGTGCCTAGAATGCACCGTTTACAATAAATATGCACACGAGTGTTTCTGGGGCATAAATTCAGTACCTTGTACTTCCGCCAAGGAAATGGTTTGTTCACGCGCAGAGCTATCAGGAAAGTTATGCAGTTCTGAAAAAGCATAACAACAAACCTAAAAGAACAAACAACTTATCTTGCTGCGTGTTGCTGGGACTCAGTGTTTTCTAGGCACTGTTGACAAAACCTCTTAACACATCCGGCTATTATAATTAGTCACAGAAAACTTTGCAGGCGTTTATACAAGGACACTGTGATTTTCGGCCACTTGCTACTTCGTTTGTCATACTGCTAAGTAAGACAACCCCAGGCGTGCATATGACGATTACAATCACTGTTGTGTTTATTAGATGTTTACAATGGTTAGCCACCCTATAGGCTTCATTAGTTAGACGATATTGACGCCAATTTTTGCCATATTACAGATCTCAAAATCAATTTGTCATGGTTTTAGATTCTTAATTTTGGCATTTCGCGTTAAAACCTTTTCCCAAAACTAAAAGTGTTTTATTTTTTGGAATGTACTAAAGGAACGTTCTTTATTAAATTCCTTTTTTTTTTTAATGTTAACAAGACAGTCAGTCTTCTATCTCTCTTTCTAATGTTAATTTCTTGAAGAATGCCAAAGCGGGTATTTTTTTTTTCAATAATTTGTGCCAAAGGGGTATGGACCGTATATTTATGTATTTGCCTCTGCCTTGAAAGGAAAAAATGGGTAGCTGCTGGAGGAATCATAGAAGCGAACTGGCAAATAAAGTACTGCATAAAAGTTCAGCATATTGCATATAGAACAAATGGTGCATGTTATTCGCGTGCCGAAATCACCGTTAAAGCTCCGGAAGTTGACCTTGAGCATATAAAATATCTAGCTGTACGCCAATTTTAACTGATGTATCTAGCGCTTAAGGCCAGGCCTGTTAGTTTTCATTGATTTTGAAATTATTTTTATAAAAGCAAGATAACTTTCAAATCGAAGAATCCCAAATTATTTCAGACATTTGCACGCAAAGTATCACAGATTTTGTTATGAAAATGAGACAAAATCGATTAAAATGTTTTTTTTTTTTTAAATTTTTGATTAATTAATTTTTTGTGTGTGTGAAAGAACGACGCTTTGTTTTGCAAAACACCTACATAGAAATGTGCATCGTATGACTGCTCTAAGGGTTGCATTATTTTCAAAGAATTCCGTTCAAATGTGTTGAGTATTTTGCACAAATAGGACAACGCTACTTGTATATAAGCTCGAAGCACTGTACGAAAGTGATACATTGTAGAACAAACTTGTGACACTGCACAATTTTAAACGTTTGGATCTTATGGTGATTGAATTGCGTTACAAGGCCACCCGTTGGGAGAAGGGATTTGAAAACTGGCCTAGAAGTGGTTGCGGAAAAAGTTAGTTCGCAAGCTAGCAAGTTTGTAAGGCGGATGGCATCTCGAAGAAAAGTTTAGAGGCATTGATGAACCAATAATTAGCAGAAGTATATGGGCGTACCTTCTCCTCGAGTTTGGACAACTCCTGCATGTTGAGGATTCCCTCGGGACTAATCAGCGGTCCGGGCACAATCCTGTGGCCCCTGTCCTCCACTGGGTGTACCATGACCACTCGTCGTTGTTCCTCGGCCTTTTCTAAAAACACGCCCAATACCTCACTTCTCTCAGAGGACATATCCACCTTTTCAAATTTTACAGAAAACTATGAACCATTATTACTTCGGATTCTAATGAGTATTAAATACGGTAGATTTAATATTACTCCTCATTTTAACTGTCAAATTACGGTAATTAATATAACATATGCAACAAACATACTCCGTTCGTTATTAAAGGGTATTCATAGGTAAGATATCTAGCAAACAACTGGAATACTCAATAATCGATTAAATCTGAACTACTAATCATAATTCGATGGCCTTTTTTTTGCCGGGTAGATATTTTATTAGCGGACGTCTGGCAGCGTGATTTGCTTTCTAGTAAAATTTAAAAACGGATTTTATAAAATTAATGACTTAAAACCACAAAATCCAAAACAAATAGTTAACTTTTATTTTTATAAATTTTAATATAATACTTAGGTATACATAATAACCGAACTTTAAAATACTCGCGCTTTGATATGAAAGTAGTTTTACTATCTGAAAACCTCTGCGCTTTAAATTATCTACCCGGCAAAAAGTTCCATCAAATTATGATGAATAGTTCAGAATTTATCGACGACTGAGTTTTCCAGTCGTTCGCCTGATATCTTACATTTCATACTCCTAAACGAAAATATCGCCGTATCTGGTTTAGAAAGTATATTGTGGACGTATATGGCTTAGAAGGTAGTAAACTTGTATGCAGCATTTCGTAACTCTGCGCCTTGCACCGAGTGAGGTGGCGCAATGGTAACACGTTGGAGTTGCATTCGGGAGGACCCAGGTTCGATACCCGGATCCTGCCATCCTGTTTTCGGTTCTCTATGGTTTCCCGGAATCGTTCCAGGCGAAGCTGGAATGTTTCCTTAACAAAGGCCAAGGCCTCTTCCTCTCTAAACTCCTGTCATTGTATCAAGTTCTGTGTCACAATCACTCATGACGTTCTCTGTCGACGAGACGTGAAGTCTACTTACTTTACCATCTACACCTTCCAAGAGGTAGCGCGTACCACGTCCGCTTTATAAATGCAAAACTTATTTCAGTGGGGGTGGGCAGGTCTGGTTTTAAATGAAAACACGAAATTTCGGCTGATTTTTTTTTTAAAGAGACGTGCAATTTTTTGCGTATTAAATCTGACAACATATTCGTGTGTAACTCAGTAACCTTTTATTGAAAATACGTTTAATTTACTTTCGAATTTTTGTGGACATATCGAGTTTTGAAAGTTTGCGTTACATTACAGTAGGTGACAATATCGTACATAGAGCAAAAATGTAGGAATAGTGATAAATAGGGCCACGATTTTGTCGCGAAAAGATTTTTGCCCCACTTTTGTTTCAGTGTCTCTCGTGCACATCGGCAGTTCTGTTTCATGGTTATTGGCAGCGTGTCTTTGTTCAGACGCGTATTTCATTTGACTGCACCAATCAGAATAAGAATATTGTGACTCCGTGCGTCTGTAATTTGTCAAGGCAAGTGAGTGTAAAATTATCCAATTACAGGCGATGTAGCAGACCTGTAGATGTGCACATGACGCATTGAAACTAAATGTTGCAAAAATCTTTTCACCATAAAATCGTGGCTCTAGTGATAAATAAAACAAAAAGTGTTTTTTAGTTGATCGCTAGCAAATCTTTTGAAGCTGCCCAACAATTTTAAAAATTGTAATAAAGCTAGGCATATTATGCTATGTGTTAATATTCTAACACTATTTAACACGGTAAACAAACATAAAGCCAATTTTAAATGGAGTACGATGCTTCTTTCCGAAATTTGTTTTACGGGAAGCCTGCGTTTCAAAAGCCGGATTTTGATATAATGTGTATTTAAGAATGTCGTTTTTTTTTCATTATATATATATATATATATATATATATATATATATATATATATATATATATATATATATATATATATATATATATATATATATATATATATATATATATATAAGTAAACTTAATACGTCTCTGTAAACTATCGTAAAGTTTGCTAAAATGATGTGTGTTTAACTACGTCCTTGTATAGATCATTATTCCAACACAATATTAACTACCGTTCGTAACAATGAGTGTTTCCTTCTTAGGACTGCTAGATTTCCATCTACCTTGCAAGGAAAAAAGTGTAACGTGGAAGAAATATTTTAAGGGTAGTTTATATTCTGGCCTGCCATTTCTGTAAAATCGAACTACGGGACTGGAACTTGATAGAGGAATAACCACCTTTACACATCCTCATTTCTGAAATGATTCAATTTCCTTTATACATATTTATACCATTTCTTGTATGAGTTATGAAATCTAAACCAACAGAATGAGAAAAATTTAAGTCTTTATTCCTTTGGTTATATTTATGATGATAAAATTTTAATTTAAAGGGAATTTTGATGTCTATGGAGCCGTTATAGATCCAGATTTATGGACTTCGCGGAAGCCACTGTAATTTCATAATCAATGCTGGCAAAAAAATTTACCTCACAGATATTTTCTATCTGCTTCTGTCATATCCTCAGTTCGCCTTCTTAGCCTATTCATTTACTTTCTCTCTGCCTCTATATCTTCACATCTTTCTCTCTTCCACGAAAACACTTACAGATTCACAATTTTACTTAAAAAAAACCTCTCTGCTATTTTTAAAATCAATTCGCTGCCTATTCGATAATACGGGTTCGTTCTTGCTGCAAACTTCTTCATGTCATTGCCACAATAATTGCATTTCCCGATAAAGTTTATAATTTATGATCTATGTGTATACGTGCCCACAGCCATACCCATTTCTCTTTTGCATTCTAATCACAGAATTCAGTATTCTTATACTAATTATTCGGCTATTTAGATTGGTATGGCAATGCCCCAAGTCATAAGTCGAACACTCTGTCAGGCATGAAAATATGTAAGGACTTCTTCAAATTACTTGCCACATTACCAATACTCATATAGTCAAATATCGTACAGTCAATTCATAAGTTCTATCATTAAAAGGACTTAGTGCTTTACTAAGAAAATACCACTACCTATATATTTTCTTACTACTTCTGAGCCAAAATCATAGCTTAGTGTTGTAAAGTTTCGTATATACACAAGGTTTACAGGAATGTTGATTTTTTTTGCAGAAGCCTCAAAACCAACGTTGACTGTCATAATTTTTAAATTGTTCAGTAACTTGTTACAATAAGTAATATGCCTAGCATTAATAAACATTTTTTAGCAATACAATTGTGACTTACTCACTAAACTTCAAGCATCTTATCACAAGTTTTCGGTTAAGATATTCTCAGCAGTTTGTGAATGTTGGACATAATTTTACTTCTTTAAGATTGGTGCACGTAAGGAATCTCACGCGAATGTTATGGATGCGGAGATTAAATAAAACCTTCGTTTAAAAGGAATTTCTGTGAGGGGAAAGAGTAGGACTGAAAGGGCCGCGGCGGTCGAACCATTCGCCTTCCACCAAGAAGATTCTGGTTCGATCCCCGGCGGGGAAATCGTCCCGGACGATGTCGCTGGCCGGCGGGATTTCTCGGAGATCCCCCGTTTCCACCGCCCCTTTCATTCCGTCGCTTTTCCATCGTAGGGTTTCATTGCACGTCATTCTTCGGGGTACGCAGATTGACTACGAGCTCCCATTTACAATATCTGCATTCGGGATGTGATACACTAGTCCTCGGGGTACCCTTCTCATACGATATTATTACTATAGGTCATTCGGAATAATGTAAGCACTAAAGATTTAACTTTCGAAAAAATCACTAACCGTTACTTCATATAATTTAACATTAACAATAGTTACCTTACTCGTATGGTTGGCAGCAAATTTCCGAATATAGTTCCGTGTATTTTCTAATTTAAACGCAACAATACTGAAATAAAATTAAATCAATTCGACGTATTTTAGTTCTCTATAATAAATAAACTTTTTTTATCGGACTATACAGGTTTTTGCCGACTGCGTAGTTTATCTTAGACGCGCAAACATCAAGTGGTACGTGTCCGGAGATGTTATGTATTTCATGTTGTTAGCCGTTACGCGCGTAAAGATACAAATTGGCTGAAAATAGAAATTTCAGCAGGGATTTTACGAGTGCTCACTTTATCCCGAATCGCCTATAGTAGGAATGAATACAACGGGAAGAACAAAGAATTCAGTGAAAGGAATGCATAAAATAGGAGACGATGGGGAAAATATTGTCTCGTGCAGGTTCAATCTTAATTAGTCTTGCGCTCGGAAGCCTCCGCTCTTCCTTCATAACCCTCAACAAGTTGTTGGAAATATTTTTTTAGAAAAAAATCACGTCTCTTGCTATAGATTGTTCATGTTAAAGTGAGCACTTTCGGAACCTTAGTTATTGGTCACGTTGAAGATAATGTAATTTTTGCCACTTTATAGTGCAAGCAAACCACTCTAAGTCACAATCTATTTGTAGCGAACTCAATCGTTAACATCTAAAACCATAATTAATAATATTTTTAATTATCATCTAAAAAAAATATGCACTTTATCGCGAACCAACCATAATCTAAAAACTGTCTGTACTCTAAATTAATATTCTTTTCCCCCGGGGTTTCGTCACGCCGATTGTTTGAAGTAGGAACTGTGAGAATTTAATTTTGTATGCAGGTGGTATTAAGGGAAATGAGAAAGTTCGTCTTTGAGAAAGAAGGTAAACATCTTACATAAAAAAACCTACTTTATTAAAATTTAAGGGACCCGCGGCGGCCGAATTGTTAGACCATTCGCCTCCCACCAAGGCGATCTGGGTTCGATTCCCGGCGGTGTATCAGTCTCCCGGATGATGCCGTTGGACGGCGGGTTTTCTCGGGATCTCCCGTTTCCCCGCCCTTTCATTCCAGTGCTGATCCATAAATCATCTCATGTCACCCCTCACGTTAAGCGCTGACCAAAATCTCTCACTCACTCTCCTATTTAAATTTTAGTGTAAAAGAACCAATGTGCAATTAATTAGTCAGGCATTACTAATTGTTGGAAGCGTGAAAAATATGCAGTTACAGATCTAATAACAATTTTATCATTTTAATGAATATATAAAATTACACAGTTTAAATATGGCACCTGTATTTTGTGCTAATCTTGTGACTTGTATCTATACAGTGTTCGAAATACATAATAAAGAAATTAGTGTAAGCATTTGAATACCCAGTCATTGGTACTAGGATTAATAAATGAATTCTGAACCTGTTTTTTCTCAGATTCAATACTATAATAAATAAATTAATTCATTCGCATTTTTATTAAATTTTTTTGTAGTTTGGGGTATTTTTTTATAGTAAAAACTCCGCTGACAGCAGTGACTTTAAACAAGAAATTGTGCAAGACGAAATTTAACAACAAATAAGTTTTCTCATTTATGTCGTTCGCAGAGACCTGGGATGTGGCATTATTACTTGACAGCAGACTGTATTCCAAGTTACTATGTGGTTATATGAGTTGTGCTGTTGGCTGGTAGATTGTGTGAGTGTGACGCACGTGAAGGACTTTCTCATTGTTAGGGATCTGAAAAAATTCATTTTTTCTTCTAGGCACAAGCTAGATTTCCATAAACTGTAAGTTCGTGACAGTTTCATGATTGGTTCTCGGCTTATTTGACACCTCGTGTTAGTCGCTGCGTCAATAATAACAATGTATAAAGCCCTGCTAAAGTCCTATTTCCAGCCAATTCGTATCTTTCCGCGAGTAGCAGCTAACGACGGGAAATGTCTAACCTCTTGGGACACGTCACTTTACGTTTGAGCGTATAAGACAAATTGTTCAGTCGATACGTATACCTATACAGTTTGATGATAAAAGAAGTTTATTAATTACATAAAATACAATTATATCGCTGTCGGTTGATTTTGTTTCAGTATTGTAGTGTTTAAATACGAATAAACACAGAACTATGTTGTGTTATTTCGTTGCCAACCATACGAGCAGTAAGACGACTATCGGTAATGTTGAATTATATGCAGTAACAGCTAGTAATATTTTTCAAAGGTTAAATATTTAGTGTTCACTTTATTCCGAACGGCTTATAACTAAATGCAAGCCCATATCACTGTGTCAGCTAACACCTAATGGACAGCTGCTGTTTGCTTGAGTGCACATATATTCTTGGAGGCTAGCCTACAGCTATGTGAATCCGCTAATGTTTCCGGTCTCTAACAATTGTTAGAGATGATGGTTTATCGCGGTGAAACTCGACTGTTTGCTAGTTTTCAACGTACGTTCAACTTATCAAAAGATTACCGGCTTTAGCTAGGGCCCGGCAGTTTTAGCAAAAAGATTTTGGCCCCACTTTGTTTCAGTGTCTTACGTGCACACCTGCATCTCTGCTTTGTGGTCAGAGATTGGATACCTTAGTATTGAGGTTAAACCCCCAAATCACAGACGTGATGTGTGGTAGTTATCCGTGTACTGATTGGCACAGTCAAATTAATAACGGCTCTGCACAAAAACACTCTGTCAATAGCCATGAAGTTGAGCTGCAGGTGTGCACGTAAGAGCCGGTTTAGATGGGGCAAATTTTAGTGACGAACGCGCGCGACAGCCACTAGCCACTATTATAAGAGGCGTTAGTGGCTCGCCTGTGGCGTGCCCTCGCTACCGGTCGCTCCGTCAGGCGTCTGTGGCCGCAGTAGCGGACCCAAGGCACAGAATATTTAGGAATACAGAAGTGAAATAGCCGGCAGGACGGCGAACTCGGTCACACACGCCAGCAAAATGGCTTCCCTGGCCAGCAAGATGGCGGAAACGCCTACTGCCAATCAGCGTAAGGCAGCTGCGCAGCTAGCCGGCAGCCAGGCCAATAGTAAACCTGTAGTAACATGCAGGATCCAAACAGACACGGGGCTGGTATCAACAACCTCGGGCAGCCAATAAGCGGCGAAGTTCGCCCGTATCAAAAGAGCCGCCACGTCATTTCGTGTCTGGGTTACTATTTAGTCTGTGCCCAAGGTAAGTAGAGGATTATGTAGCGGACCATTGGTTGGCATGTACGCATTCAGACAGTGCCACAGCCACCGGCCTCTTCTGCCAAGTTGCCCAAACAAGTAGTGTTTCGTACAGTGACTTTGAGCACAAGAATGTCTGGCAAAGCAAGGGAAATACCGCAGTGGATAGCGTATTTGTCAGGACAATTAAATGTAGAAGATTTTATATCAGATATTGAGTCGCAAGCTGATATTTGGAACTCGGAAACATTGGAATACAGTGATAATATGGCGGCGGAACGAGCACGGCGGACCACTTGTACGAATGTGGACCCTAATTTCGAAGACAGAGACGCAAGTGAAAATAATACATTGGTTAGGCAAGGAGGTTTAATCACAGAATAACAAATGCTGTCAGAAGCCGCAGAATGTCACATTTTCATTGTTGTAATCGTACCAGCTCTCGGGGCGTGCAGGAAACAAAACCACGTGTGTGATGTATAACCACTTGCATTGTTATAAATAGTGCCAAAAGATCATAACTTAATTTCATATTTAGAAATAGTAACTGTGGGAAACACGAGACTCAGCATGATAGAATTATTAATGCAATCAGAAGCAATGCATGGAAGATTGTTAACTGTTGTTACCGTAACAGTTCTCGGGGCTTACAATAATGTAAACTAAGCTACATGCAATTTGAGACACACACTTTGTACAACTGCCTAAATTGCGAAAGACATTTAAATGTGTTTAAATCTCAGTCATATGTTTGTAAATGGTTAATATGATGGCACTTACGTATAAAATTCCTCACAGATTATTAAATTAAGCTACTTAATCATCACAACTAAACAGCCACGTGAAGTAGACCAGCGCGGAAACCATGATAATCCAAACAGAAAACGAGTTCGATGAAAACCACGCCTTGTCGCTTCTGTTACACTTATTTATTCTGTGGTGTAATGTACTCAGTAGTGTGTCCATTCGGAAACATATCTGGTAAACTATACATATATCACATTACCATATATATATTATTTTAGTTAAAATCATTATTATACCATCCAAAATACGTCAAACCTCGTAAACAATGTTGTTTTGGCTTTGTTGGCTATTAAACAAACTAGCCCTTGTTTGGTACACATTTCGAGGGCGTGGGTCCAAATCCGTTCCTTACTTTTTTTTTTTTTTTTAATATTGTAATAAATACAGAAAAATATTGAACAATGTAATTATAACGGAAATAAGCATTATTTACGATTTTACTATCGTTACATTTTATTATTTCATACTATATTCGTAGAAAGAAAAGCAAACTATATACACTGTACATGTCTGAGACATGGATGATTTTATAATAGGCAAAAAGTGTAGAAAATGACTTACTAACCAGAAATTGGTATAACAATACGAAATAAGGAATCGAACGTGTAATCAAAAATTGTACATATGGAATTATAAAAGTTTGAAATAATGTTTGATTTTTACAATAATGTTTCCTTTCACATAGTCCACATCTGTTACATACATGAACAAAATACGAGAATTACTGTAAAATGAGGCGCTGAATCAAAACGTTGAGCTGCAGGTGTGCTCGTAAGGCACTGAATCAAAGTGGGGCAAAAATTTTTTCGCGAAAACTACTAAGCCCTAGCTTTAGCTTGTACGCGGAGCTGCCATCCTATTTGACTGAGCCAATACATATATACACATATAATACACACATATATACACCTACAATATTTTCAAAATAATGTAGTGATTCTTTGGTATTGTTATTAGGTTTTTTGAGAAAAAAAAAATATATATAGAAACCATTTTGAAACTACCAGGCACTGCTTAAAATAAAATATTTCAGTGACAGAACCGAACATACTAAGTGGATAACGTGACATTTACCTGTCTCCCCAGTATCATCTTTTGTGTCCGGTTGTTGTGTTTCTTCTCCACCTGGTGGCCTCTCTCCCACCGTATCTGCGGCAGTGTCTTCCGTGGTTGTTTCCTTGATCTGATCAGGTTTGACTGTATACTCCGTCAGAATTATTCTTGGCTCAGGGTGTCCCGTTTGTGCAATCACCTGCACGGTATAATTCACTAGACATTTGACAATTTTTTGTGTAATCTATCGGTAGAGCCACGAGTTTGCCACGAAATTTTTATTTTTTGCACCATTTCGGTTTTAAAGCTGTACGGGCACATCGGTAGCTCTGCTTCAAGGTTACTGGCAGCGTGTCATTGTTCAGACATGTTTCTCATTTGACTGAACCAATCAGATTAAGGTCATCGTGACATCATACGTCTGTGATTTTCCAGTAGAACCCCAAACAAATGATAGTTAAAACATATAATATTTGACCATGAATCAGAGTATCAGTGCAGTGCAGATGGCAGGTGGGCTCTGAATTGTGAACCAATAGCGGAGTGCAGATGGCTGCTGGCAATTGCTGATTATAGTGCTAGTCACAAACAGTAGTTCGCATTGCAGGTACTGTTAGTAAACAAAAGCATTGCTTAAGCAGTTTCGGTTTTTAAAACGATTTTAAGTTATTGTTTAGCCTAATGTTTTGTTAGCTCAGTTTTATGTGCGGGATGGAAAAAAACCGTTAAAAAGAAGTGGTTTAGGTGTACATTATTGTGCATTATGGGCTTATGGCATATTAGGACAACAAAAGTACAGTGACCTGGTACAAGTTGTATTCTCCAATTTAATATTTAGACTAGTCTTTAAATAATTGTCATGTTATTTAGCATATAGGGCCTAGAGTACAATAAAACCGCCGAGTACGAGAGCAAATAATTTAATATCATACAAAAGGCAACACAAATATAAAATTATGTTCCAGGTAAATTTCGTATACGTCAATTTCTGCATACTTTACCAAAAGTCATCCAAATCCATTCTGATTGATTGCTGCATCGTGATCATGTGATTTTAGTCGTGTACAGTAGTCATAAAGTTAAAAGTTCGGCGTTTGCGTAGTACCTGCCAACTGCAAGAACTAGTACTTAGAGTAAACATAGATATAGAGTGTTGATCGGGCTGCGCAGTAGCAAAATCTTGATGCAAGCATGTATTTGTTGTTCAGGAGCAGGTCCAGCGGGGCAGGGGCCACGTCCCCTTCGACCTTTTAGGTACAGTTTATCCTTAAAATATTTAAAATTTTTAAACTGGAATATTACATTTTTGTTATGGAAACGCCTAAAATAGCATAATTTTGTCCCTTAAAAACTAAGTTTTTCTGGGCGAATGCCTCCGGACTCCCCCCTCCCCATCTCTTTGACACGTGGTGTGGGCATAGCTGCTTTTTAGGAATACATCCCCTTCCCCATAAACCTAGAGCTGGATCCGCCCTTGTATGTTGTTCCTATGTCCACGTGAACTGTGACGTGTACACTATGTAGGACGTGTTTATATTACTACAGCCGATGTTTGTGCTTGTTTGTATGTGTTTACTGTTTTATACTAGAGTTTACGAATTCATATCGTGCTACTATTACATCAACGGCTTCATCTATGTGTAAAGCTATCAAAGCCTTATCTACCACTATTACTAGTAAAAATTATTTCCACATACAAAGAAGCAAACTAGTGATTTACTTCAGTAGTTGGCCACAATGTTCTAAACTAATGTTCTCTATGGCAGTCTAGTAGTTCTAGCAGTTCTTCTCTGTTATAATCGTAGAACCGGAAAGTGTTACGCATCAACCAACTACGCGCCATATTGTATCGTATTTGATATTTTTAAGCTCTAAAACCGTCTTACAAACTGTATTTTGTTCCTATATCCTTACGTAAATATTGCATTTATATGATTAAAATACTTTTTGCTATAATGTCTCAAATACAGTAAATGCATGTCTCAATTAAGATAAATGCTAATTTGTATTTTACTGAAAATTTCATCATCGTACCTACGAGAACGTGATATGTTTGTCATATACCCAGAAATCTACATTCGCGCTGTCTTATATTAACTTTACGGTTGGTGACAACATGAATAATCAGACCATATCAGCTCATTTCTGTTACTACTTATTTATTTTATTTTGTGGTAAAATAGTCACCTGCATGCGATCAGCTTGCGGTCCCTTGAACTCAACCTGAGTCTCGGAGAGGTTCATCTGCTGGACCAACACATGCAGCACCGTGTGTAGTATGTTGAAGTTCACGGCGCATAGCTGAAACAGCGCGCAAATTCAGTATATGCACGTTCTACCAAAAGTATACGGACACCATTACAGTTACATGAAATATCAGCCTAAAGATATTCAGTTGTAAGTACTTTTCATTACAAAGTACATCTACTGAAACCCCTACAGATAGTTTTCCATTAAATAACAGTTCAGTATATTGCACTTAAGGCCGCCGCCTACCTGCGTGCTAGAGACTCAGAAATGACGGAAACATAAGGGCGACCTTGAAACGCACATCAAATGCCGCATCGCCTCAACGATCCAAGCGCAGAAATAGCGTGCAAGCTTCACGCCGAACCGTTTTTACTATGGGATTATACCGATGACCATATAGTGTTATTGGCGGAAAGTCTAAAACTAAGTTCAGTGCAGGTTGCAATTTGAATTTAAAATACATCTGATTAGAACTTTTTGACGTACGGCAGTCTGAAAAGCCCGTTTTTAGTTAATTTGGATGGCTTCAAAAAGGTGTTTTTAATTAATGAGCATGGTGTCTTAACAATGAGGTTTGGATCTTGTCTGAGGTTTGTTTTCTTTTCTTACGTTGGCACAATGGGTACAAGTGGAATATTATCGTAGGAAAAACCTATTTACGAACACACTGCAACGCCTTTGAAGCGCGAAGTAGGCGGTGCCCTCAAGTACTTTCAGTAGTAAGAATAACATTTGAAGTTTCCTGTAATTTGTAACGAGATTTCACTGTAAACAACATACGTTTTGACCTAATATATAATCGTTCGAAATTCGATTAATAATTACATAAGAACAATTGTTTTAAGATATGTTAAGAGTTTCTATAAAAATAAAGTTAAAATTTGACAATTTGTTCAAATATATGTTTCAGTTTTAGTTTTTTATATTAAATTAATTTTAACACTTTAATGTATTTACGGCAAAGTGAATCAGGCAATCAACGGAATGCACAATAATTGATTTTTGGAGAAACAGAAAAACACAAGGAATAATTTTAATAACATAACAATCTTTGAATATACTGAAAAGTAGTACGATATTTACATTCGCAATTTACAGCGCAATAGCACCAAATACTAGCGCAGAGCAGAATACAATGTTTTGAAAGCCAATGGGGATCCCAATTCTTAATATTTAAAATGAAGTGTCTTGACTGATTCACTCACTCACACGCTCATACATCAACGCACAGCCCAAACCGCTGCATCTAGAACCATTCCATTTTAAGGGAAGCTTCCCCTTGGCCCGTAGGCACCCACTAAGAAAGGATTTTTCGAAATTCGATAAATAAGGGGATGAAAAAGGGTGAAATGTGTTTTCAAAGAATTCCTGATATCTCACTAACCGGAAAGCCATAATAATTTTCTTAACTTCATAATAATGCCCAAAGAAATGCATATTTGCGAATTTTTCGATTTTGCGAAATTCTAAAATTAAGGGGGTGAAAAACCGTAAAATGTGCTTTTCAATAATCCGTGATTTCTCCTAAACCATTTCAGATAGTGAGGTGATTTTTTTCTTTAAAATAATGACTAAGCAAATATATAACAAGTATTTTTAGAATTTTTCGAAATTCGTCCTTGAAACCTCTTAAAAAAATAAAACGTGTTTTTTAATTAATCCCACTTATCTCCTAAACCAGTGGAAATATTGAAATGTTTTTTCCTTTAAAATAAATCTTACGTAAATATATATAAAAAAACGTTTTAGGATATTTCCAAATTCGTCCTTGAAAGCTGTTGAAAAAATAAAATATATTTTCAAATAATCAAATGTACCGCTTATACCCGTTGAGATATCGAGATGATTTTTGATAAGAATGAAGCTTATGAAAATATCTACAAAAAAAATTCAGGATTTTATGAAATTCGAAAATTAAGGATGTGAAAAGCAGTAAAATGTTACAGTCTGCCGAAAAGAGAGAATGATCACGAAAAAACTATTCAACAGTTGTTTCTTTTTGCCAACCTACTCATAAATAAAACCTCTTTAGACTGTAGCCTGTACATACGAAAGAATTTTCACGGCCTGTCTTTAAGAGGGTGTGGTACATAATTCAACACTAAAATCATTCATCTATAGCTGTAGGTTTCTTGAAGCCAATTTACGAAAATTAAACAATAGCAATCCTAGAAAATAGTTTTAGCCAACGTTTTAAACAAAATTGTTTCCAATGTTAGGAACTTTTGAGGCACAATCTCTGACGCCGGAACCTCGTGCATTTAACTGCGGCGCAAAATATCACGCATAACGAATTAGTAATTTTGGATAAATATTTACCCGATTTACCCATAAAGTTGGCAAATACCATTTACTCCAGTCAATAGAGACAAAATATAGGCTATCAGAGAAACTAATTCATAGTAAAGGTTTTTTTGCTGGAATATGTCCCTTGAGGTGTCACAAATGACATACTAAAAGTCCCCGGAAATCCGGCTGAAGCTAAACGCGTGGGAGGGGGGTAAAGTTGGGAAGGGGGGCAAATTTGGCTTTTTATTGTTGTAGAGAAAAATGACACGTGGGATATTATTTCAAACCGATTTTTTACGCTGAGTATCAATACAGCAATAAAAAATTGATCTAGCAATACTTTAAAATAAATTTTAATCGTAAAAGAAATTATTTTACGTGAGCTTGTATTCTTTTATCGCTGAACGCGAATATGGGTATCAAAATCCCGTGCGTTTGGGCCTCGCTGAAATTTAATACAAGGTTTGACTGGCAGGCTTATCTGGCCACCCCTACAAGAGCCTTTCCTGGAAAGGCGTGAGGAAAAGGGGGGGAGTGACTCCTCCCTTTGTCACATTATGCTGGCTGTAGTTGTCTAGCGAACACTGGCAGTTTCGAGTTAGTTTTCCTTTTGCACAGGCGTTCCTGTCTTACTCAACGATCACCGCTGTAATGGAAGAGGATTTAAATATATTTTTCAACACGGTTAGCATTTATGTGTGATACTTGACTGTCTTTCCAATGCA